>OZ024821.1:111737676-111920176 GCA_964016985.1 Anodontia alba | reverse complement strand
ACGTACTCAAGTATCAGCATAGCTGCAGTTCGAATTCGCTCTTCTCCTTTAATTGATCCAATCAAATTATCATCCTGTGGAGAGCACGAGTTATACAACGTCAGAACTGGTCAGTGCACAGAACAGACATGCAAGAAATCTGTATGCGGACCTTTTCTCGTCAAGCATGGTGTTGCTAATTGTTCCGGCTTTCAGGAAGGAAGCACGTGCTCTGTTATATGTAACGATGGGTAAGAAGCTTTCTTAAGTTGAAAAACAATGGGTCACGCCTCCCATTTAGATATTTTTGTAAGACTCGTACATTTCGAAAAACGTCAGCTAATATAATAAGGGGATAATCAGGGCCAAGTTGTTCAAAGCATCGTTAGCCTAACGAGTTCGTTAGTGATCAAAATTTTAACTGTTCTAGTAAGTACAATACCAAATTCACAAGTATTGTGCTGAAAAATGTGAAACGCTTTTGCAAATGCAAAAGCTACTAAATTTTTGTTCAGCAAAAATATTACAATATATTCCATATTTAATGATCAAAATTTTAACGATACGTTAACTAACGACATCGTTAGTTTTGAGCAATAGGGCCCAGGAAAATATATATGAAGATATCCAGGAAATGCCGCATATTAAACCACAGACGTATAAACAAACAAGAACTGCAACAGAGAGACCGCCTTAGTCGTGCTCATCATGGTCCTGATTGTAGTTTCTTTGTGTTAAGGCTTCAGATCGCCATTTACGCCCTGCTTTTGTTCATCACAGTAGCTTTTATTATACGTGTTTCACTCTGATGTTTCACAGATGAGGTAGAGGACCTCTATACGGACCTATCATGTGTTGTAAATTGCAGCTGCATCGAAATTAAGGATGTGGTCTTGCGCGGAAGCCCACACCCCTCACACATACACACAGGTATTTAACACGGCTGTCCGTTCCAAGGCAGATATTCTGATGCTGATCGTAATCCTTGTAATTCTAGCACTGTTCACCCGCTGTACAACCCACATTGCTTTCTGTGTTCGTGTTGTGACGCTAGTATTGTGGTCTTCTTCTTTAATATCTGCACACTTTGCTTTTTGTTTCCTTTCTGTTCGTATTATTGTATTGTTTGGAACTACATCGGAGATAAGAGTGAGTTTCGCGCAAGCAAAACAGGTTTAAAACCATGACGTTTTCCTACTGACCGTTCCAAGACGGTTCCTCTGTTGCAGTTCTTCTTTGTTTGTGCGTCTTTGATAACGTATTTGATGTTTGTGGTGTCATTTGTTCCTTATTTCTTTGGTGCCGCTTTTCTTTGGTGCCGCAATAGGGTTGTGTTTCGTTATTGTGGCATTTTCTGGGTATCTTCACATAATTTGGAACCACTACGAAAACACGCCTATTCAAATATATAGAAAATTTCACTACCAAAAAAATAAAATTTGCAGATAAAATACTGATATCTTTCATATTTTTGCTTAAAGCCGGTTTTAACAAGTACCCACACTCTATGTTTTTAAGCAGAAATCAGAAAAATAAATGTATACCCCTATACACCCCAGTTTTACTATATAAAAGTGGGGTTAAAGTGGGTCAAAATTATATAGGTATGTTTTCGTGATGCATCTGTAGACTTATTCCAGTTTTAATCGCGTGAAAACTCACCCTTAATTCTAATGCAGCTCCAAATTACAAATATATATTCTATCTGCATAGGGGTCCTCTACCTTATCTGTCAGGGAGCAGAGCCCTTCTAAAGCTCATAATCACCAAACACATCTCCATAAAGCATAGAATAGAGTTTCTGTGTTCGTGTACAGATATAGTGTGGTGTATGTTTTGTCAAGATATGTTCCTCAGTTATTATTCTTTCAATGCAACGATAAGGCTTTGTTTCATGACGATGGCATTTCTTGGGTATGTTCAGATATAGTGTTTTATGACGGAAAACCTATAAGTTTTATAGGTTTCTATAGGTTTAACGGAACAAACAAAACGAACTAAAGAAATGTCGCATTGGAACTGTCAACAGTAAAACTATGAGGGTTTATAAAGTTATTTACGTGTTTTCAAACTCGTCCTTAATTATGAAACAGTTACAGCTACAAATAATCGTTCAGTCCAAATAGGCGATCCCTAACGCATAAGTAGATCAACGCATAAACATATATATGAACTTATTATCAAACATGTAAAATAACTTGTCAACACTTTGATGGAACAAAGATGAGAGCTCGCATACGAAGAGAAAATCAAAGCAAAGGAAAGTTACTAGTAGAATTAGTAGTGTCCAACCACAGAGTAAGATCAGGCGTAAATATTAGAGAAGATACCAAAGAAATGCTACAATCACGAAACTCAGCCTTCCGGAGGCACCAGAGGAAGAAGATATGAGCTAACAATAGAAGCTAATAAAAAAAGGTACATGTGAAACAAATGACACACACACTGAGAAGAACTGCAAGAGAGGAACCAGCTTGGAGCGGTCATTAGAGAAACTGTGCGTCAGGATGAGGGCAGTTTAACTCAGTTTTACTCGCGCGTAGCCTCGCCCTTAATTCAGAAGCAGCTCCAAATTACACAAATATATGTTCAGTCCGCATAGGGGTCCTCTGGCTCATGAGTGAGGCATTACTGTGAAACACGCTTTATCACAAACGTTATGATGAAACAAAGCAACGGATGGAATCAAATACACTAGAAAGCGCAGACACATAAAGCCATCTAAGTAAGGTTTGGGATTGTGCCGTCATTAAGGCAGCGGCTCGACCCATCGTCGGGTAACAAAGAGCCAGCGTACTTGTTAAACATGGTTGGAATCACGAAGCATGAAATGAAGTCTGTCGCACAACATTTACACTATATTCTGTCTTTATAGCCAGACGCTTGATCGCATATAAACAGACAATTGTTTTACTAAATTAAAACTATTGAAACTACAATTACTGCATAAAAAGCGGTGTCGCACGTTATTAACAGCCGTGCATTAACCGGCGAAAAGCCGCGTATTAACAAGGCAAGTCACGCGCTGTTAATGCACGGCTACACAGCTGTCAATATGATCGTACCGGGGCCATAGTTTTGTTACCGTTACGAGTCGTGTACTGCCAGGACCTAGAACGAGCATAGTCGTGAAAATTGCGTTCGTTGGGCATCGGTGAAAAGGCGAAACAAAATAGTGCAAGAAATAACGCGAAATGTAGCAATTATTTTCAGTTTTTATGCAATAATAGCGATCGAACATGGATCGAACATGGTTTTTCAATGCATTAACATACGCCAGGTCCCTAGGGAGGTGTTGAAAACCGAGGCCGGCCTCGGTTTTCAACACCTCCCTCGGGACCTGGCGAATGTTGATGAAAGAACAACCATGTTTGATCCCAATATGGCATACCATATTTTCAGCTGTGTCATCTAGTTGTACAGCGAATTTGGTTGGTTTTGTATTATATAAATCAAATCTGAAAAACGAAAAGCAAAACAATGATTCATTACGCTATATTTACTCACTGCCGTAGTCAATGATAATAGGCTTTTGATAATAGCGTAGATCCAGATGAGAGGACTCATAATGAGCCGTCTCATCAGGTCTTTTAGCTTTACATATAAACTTTTTTCCAAACATTAGTTTGTTAAAAACAGAAAGCAGGCGACACATGTAGTCTGAAACTTGGCACCAAAAGAGTTAAGACCTGTGCAAGTCTGTCTTCAGGGCATATGTGTTCAGCGAATATAACAGGCGCCATCTTTGTCTAATAGAGACTTTTGCTTTCTGCCTTGTGTGTTTGATTTTGTGTGGAAAGCAAAAGTGCTGATGGTGCTTATCGGATTTGTATGTTTATAAACTATTTGATTCTGCCCGTTTAGCATATATCTTTATGTTATCGTACATTGATACAGCGTTGAATTAATGACTGCTGTCAGAGTATGTCAGTGACTCTTGCATCAGTAGCGGTACTGAAGAAAATGGCTTACGTTACATTCTAAATTGCATAGAAGTAACAGTAAATCATACATGTATTTATTTGTCATTTGCTGGTAAAATCATCAAGTTTTAACACAGCTATCTATAATATAAGTACGTATGGAAGTTTTTTATTACGTTAACATGTATATAGTGAAATGTATTCTTCTGAGACATACCTCTAAATAAGTCATTATTTAAACAACAAATTGATGTTTTTTTCTCATTTCTAAGAAAAAGAAGTGTTGTAGGTACCCATTAAAAGCGCCTCTGCGAGTCGTTTCTAATGCGTACCCATCAACATTGCTTTTCCGTAATAATACGGAAACTATTTATACTGATACCTCTCTTATATGGAGCTCCCTGCGATATGGCATTTTACCAGATGATATTAGGAATGAGGGATTATTAAGTACATTTAAACACATTATGCAGTAAACAATACATTATAAAGCTAGTTTGAAAAGACGTAAAATTCTAAAAATCCGCCTGATAATGTACATCTACATACCATTAGGTTTACAATTTGTTATTGGCGAACACGTGGAAACACTACACAGATTTGTTAACGTAATGGTTGAGCGGGCAAATAAATATTTATTATTCTAAGAAAAGTTCCACTGTTTCAGATATGAAGTAGAGGCTCATCAGAACAAGGCAGTGTGTATACAAGGATCATGGATAACGTCATCTAGTTTGATTTGCACCCCGATCGACTGTCGTCGCCCCATCATTCCCTACGCAACTGTGGTATGCTCGGATGGTACAACGTTTGGCAGCGAATGTATGTTCAAGTGTGACAGACCGGCAAAATTAGAGGGTACGTTATTCAAAGTTTGACGAGTAAACCATAGTATAGTTTTCGATTCAGTGAAACGTAACAGAAAAAATAACAAAATGCAAATCTAAGAAAAACCATCAGTTGAAAATTACAACACAAGGTATCAACGCATTGATATAAGGTTTAGATCAGCTCCATAATAAAGTCTACAACCCACCATCTGTAAGTAAAAAGAAAAGGCATAACCATAAATACGTTTGGATTAAAAACTGAAATTTAAAATATTTTCATCGCATGTAGGTTTATATTCATCGCTGATACGGTTTATTTCGTTATGAATTCATTCACAGAGTTTGACCAGTGCTTTTAGCTGTCTATTGCTACATGTACAAGGAGGAGTAGGTACGTTTGGACTCACAGTTATAGTTGGCATTTTTTGTCTGTTGGTTATTACATTCGGTCTTGTTTGTTATGTCCTTATATGTTCCAAGTCTACTTATATATTGGGTGCCCTCTATTGGCCGTGATTTATTATGCCATTTCTTGGGTATATTGTTGTCGCACCTGCGTTAGCACGCAGGTGCGATATAGGCGTGCCATGACCTGTCCGTTCGTCCGTTTGTCCGTTCCTCAACAACGGACTTGTGAGCGCAACTCCTCCTACAGTTTTTGGCCAATCATTTTGAAACTTCACAGATGTTTTAGCCATGGCGTGTAGATGTGCATATTGTTTGCTCATAATTCTCAGATCTTTTTTCAACATTTTCCGCTTTGTTAACTTAGTCAGTTTTTACCTAAAACCCTTATAGTCAGTGGGTGTCTCGTGAGCGCAACTCCTCCTACAGTTTTTGGCCAATCATTTTGAAACTTCACAGATGTTTTGGCCATGGTAAGTAGATGCGTATATTGTTTGCTCATAATTCTCAGATTTTTTTAAACTTTTTCCGCTTTGTTAACTTAGTCAGTTTTTACCTAACCCCTTAAAGTCAGTGGGTGTCTCGTGAGCGCAACTCCTCCTACAGTTTTTTGCCAATCATTTTGAAACTTCACAGATGTTTTGGCCATGGTGTGTAGATGTGCATATTGTTTGCTCATAATTCTCAGATTTTTTTTTTCAACTTTTTCTGCTTTGTTAACTTTGTCAGTTTTTACCTAAAACCCTTATAGTCAGTGGGTGTTTTGTGAGCGCAACTCCTCCTGCAGTTTTAGGCCAATAGTTTTGAAACTTCACAGATGATTAGGTCAGGATCTGAAGAGTTGCATATTGTTTGCACATAAATCTCAGATTTTTTCAACTTCTTCCGCTTTGTTAACTTAGTCAGTTTTTACCTAAAACCCTTATAGTCAGTGGGTGTTTCGTGAGCGCAACTCCTCCAGCAGTTTTAGTCCAATAGTTTTGAAATTTCACAGATGATTAGGTCATGGTCTGAAGATGTACATATTGTTTGCACATAAATCTCAGATTCATTTCAGAAGAGTAAGGGGCCGCTCAATATCTTGTGAAAGAATTGATAGATTAGTATCATATTTTGCATACATATTGTTGTTAACAATACCTAGCTTGGGATTGTCACATGACATTTTTCGTCAATTTTCAGATGAGTTACTGGCCTTGATTAATGGGCAAAAACGATATCCTCTCAATACCAATATCTTGTGAAATAATGGTCAGGTTTAGATCAAATGTTGCAAGCCAATATTCCAAATTTTCTACTTTGCCCATTTTTCTTACAAACTAACCCATCAATTTCTTGAATACTGCAAAATAGATTTTTTTCAATACAAATAGGAACTTGTATGACTTAATCCCCGCAGGTGCGACATCGCTTTCCGCGGATTTCTTGTTTTAATATTTTAATTTATCTGTTTATGAGCGGTGTGAGTCGCGACACCGTCACGCTTTCCAGCCACATGCTGATAAGACTCTAGTTTCAAAGAACTTACATAAGTCGGCTTCGTGATTACATACGATCAGCTAGTATACTGTTAACTGTAATAAAAAAAAAGATATTGGAAGACGCTTTACGGCTGCCACAAGGCACATAATAACACCTGCAGAACAATTTAATAATCGTGTGCAAAGACACCCCTGTGGAAGTGAATATATAAATTAATTTATCGAAGAAAAGTCAAAATCACGAACCACAACTTTCCCGAGGCACCAAAGCAAAGACGAGATGAAGAACAAACAATGATGAAAACAAAATGGCGCTTTTTCGTTTACCGATGTTCGGTAAGAAACGGACCAATGAATTGAAAATAAAACATTTGTTGCTTTTTCATATGTGCATGTACAATAGTATAACACAACTATACTGTTTACACCCTCTAGCCAGCCCCGTACAATTTTTACAATGACACAAATTTGGATCAGGGAAACAGATAAAACCAAATAAGCGCAAATCGAACATACGTACGAAAACCCTGTAAAGAATAAGTATTTTAGAGCCATAGCTTTAGTGTAGGCTCGAGGTTGTAAAACTGAGCATGAACTATTTCTATTCTCATAAATATGAAAATGCCAACAATAGTTTGCATTTTCATATTTATTACCAGAGAATACTTCATGCTCAGATATGTTTAGCGAGAAAGAATTGCAGTTGTTAGTAATTTGAGATTTATCAGCGGACGAATTTCATGCTCAGCAGAGTTGAGCACGGAAAACAAAACAACTTTATAACCCTGGGGCCTGGCATATTTTCAAACAAAATATTATCAATCGATAATAAAGGTATTATATAATATAGATGTTCACAGTTAGTGGTTAATTTATTGTCAACTTTAGTGCAATATAGTGCGTCCGGCCACACACTCAATGAAGGTTCATTCTTAATTCATTGATGTCTATTGGCCTTTTAAAGGGACATTGGTAAACAGCTTAAACCCAGATCAGCAACGAAGAACGTGTCTATCGTGAATGGCCATATCTGGGTTTCTTTATATTTATTGTTTCCGCGCGGGAGCATGTTTTAAATGCAAAGATATTGCTCATTTCAATTTGTCTATGTTACTTAAGGCAATAATACTCGTGTGCACAAATATTAATCAGGAATCCAAACTATGGTATAGATATTTAATATTTTGTGATATGAACTCTGAAAGTTTCAATTAATTTTATTGAAGTAGTTCATGACACATAAACTTTTTTTATCATTATTTTGTCTAAAATTCATGCATTTATAAATGAACACATACCACTCCATACAATACAGCAGATAGGCTTTACAACTATCTTAAAAGATGTTCGTTTAATTCAGCTACACAAAAGCTGGCGAATAAATTTCATCTGGTAACCTCACATACATGATAAAATTGTGCCGCAACATCAGACATGTTCGTCCAGTGAAGATTCAGACCGGCCTGCGTATTTGCGCAGTTTAAACTGGGCGCAAAATTACGTCATGCAAGCAATGAAGACAAATCAGACTGTGCGAATACGCAATCTCATTTGATTTTTAGCTCAGCGCACATATTGGATGGTATGTTTACTCTCGTTGCAGCTCAATTTGTGATTTTTCCACTTGATCGGTGCACCATATTTTGTTCATATTATATCAGATATTTATTTGACATATAACTTTTAATAATAGTATTGCCATAAGTTTGACATAATACCCATCTTAGCATGTTCCATGTACATTATATCAGATTACCTGCGAGCTGACATACTCAGCTGGACTTCTTCCGTTTAACAGAACATGCAGATATACAGATAGCATTAATGTTTCGATAATAAATGATTTTCATTCTGGAAACGCCAGTCGATCTAAAACGTGCACAGTATAAATGTCATTCGATTTTAAGGCCTTTTTGTGGTTATTGTTTTATATTCTTGGCCAGCATTATAAGCCGATCTTTGTTTTTTAAAGACAGTTGCAGGCCGTCTGAACCAAACATTGTTTTTGTTAATGTATATGTTTTTAAGAAATCAGTTGTATTTGTTTGCATGTTTGCAATTCATTGACTCATGAACGCATGGGATAGGTGCACATTATTTAAAGCACCTGGCGGTACACATTAAATGGAACTCGGTGCGTTCGTGAGTCAATAACTTGCAAAGGAAGATAATTCTTCTAAACATTTTATCGTATAGTTAACAATGCTGACAAAGAGCATATGACGAGAGAACTTCTTCAACTCTCTAACGGCTAGTACGTCAGTTTGGGCGAACAGCGCGAGGGCGGGACATAAAAACCCATTTCGTTTAGCAAACGATGAACACCTCGTAAATGCACGAGTTCATCTAAAGTGCTCGCACTAATAGTGTAGATTTCTTGACGGTTAAGAAGTGATTAACCTTGCGTTCAAGTCCGTTTCTAAACAAATATGACGCCTACAATCCTCCAAACAATGCAGCAATATTTAAGATAATTTTCCTCTATTTCACGGCCAAACAATTCGTCATTTTACGCCAATTCCAGAGTTAAGCTCCGTTTCTGATTGCAAATAACACCTTCAGTCATCTAACATCACATGCGCTTTCTCCCTGACATGGACTCAGACACTGAAGTGTCAATTTGTGACCCTGGCCTATATTTCGCGGTCGTATTGCTTTATCAAGCCGAGCTTTTAGCTAAGGTTTGGATTAATTGTATGACGTACAGTAATCAAAGCGAGTATTAACTTCGTTCCTAACAGAAATTTAACCTAGCAGTATCGTTTCTAACACAGACTTAACCTATGTGGTATTACTTTATGGCCCTGGCCTATATTTTATGGTCTAATGGCTTCAATATTTGTTTTCATCTGCTCTTGCATTTAGATCAATTTCTTTATGAGAATTTGACGTATAATCAGCAAACCTGGTATATACCATGCCTGACAGGATCTCAAGAAATGTATTATCAATTTACATACCTATCACGGTTCAATGACTACGTCGTCTTTCCATGAATTTTTAACTCTTAGTCATTTATAATACTGACAGGCAACGGCAGGTACGACCACCTTCCGCGGAATTATCGTTTAAAATGTGAAACACATGGAAATGTTGACACCCTGGCCCGAGACTACCTCTATAGTATGTAATGTTCGGCTAGTCCGTGTATACTAAACAAATTAAAGGAGAATGAGTAAGCGTTCAGTGAAAGGGAATGTAACTATGTCAAATTTTTTTTTGTCTCCCTTCTAAAAAAGCAACAACAACAAAAAACCAACATTCTACAGGAAAATGCAAAACTATACTATCAAGCGAAATAAATTTTCTTTTCAAGAGTAGATCGTTTTTAGAAGGAGCTTGGTGTGCTAAAATAAATAACAAAAAATCAGGCAGTCATAAAAATATTGTTGTAGTTAAAATTTTGCGGACAGTGTATCATGTGTAGGCACACCTTGTAGCCGAGAAACATGAAAATGTTGCATCTATAATGGCTTCAAACCAAGAAAGGAATGTCTGATAGAAGTTAAAATGACTAGATATATGCGTTTGTAAAACATTATGCCCAAACTATATATTTTCCCTACGAAAGCTTAACTTAAAAAGGAAATAAATATAAATATATCAATCTGAGTTTTTAAAAAGCTGACCAGATAATAGTCTCCTCAGCCCCAGAAATTTTGTACACAATATAACAGGTGACGAACGAGCAACCGAGCGGATGAAAAAAGAAAAAAAAAGCAGTATGCCCCACCAACGTTTTCAAATGAGGTCATAAAAAAAAACATAGCCAGTATCAATATTTCATTAGTATTTCACGTCCTTCTTTTTGCCCCACATAAAGGCACTGTTACAACACTGCGGTGTATGGCTAATGGAAGATGGACCAGCGAGCATGCATCATGCCAAATAAAGTGTGAACCTTTACAAATGGATGCAGATTACAACGGGAAGTTGAAAACGTCCGCGTGCGCAGATAGCGAACAAGACATCGGGCAGCAGTGCAAAATAAGATGCAGTGAAGGGTTTCATGTGGAAGGAGAACGAATCAAAAGGTAAAGAAAACAGATATGGACCACGACGTCAGTAAACGTACCATCGGACATGTACGCGTAGTAGAGTTTCAATTCAGCCTTCGCATTCACGCAGTCTGATCAGAATCATCGCAGAGCGCGTTTTTGGATATCCAAGAACGCACAATGTTTTCATGCGGATAACAAACTCTTATCAGACTACATGTACGCGCGAGCTGATTAGAACCTTCGCTGAGCGAACATGTCAGAAAACACCTTTTTGCACGTTGTGACCCATTTAACTTACGTTACGAAAACAATCCTATTCAAATATAATAAAAAAAATGCACCAAAATAAACATTTTCAGATAAAAACTCTGATATTTTTCATATTTCTGCTAAAAAAATAGACTGTGCGTATTCGTTAGAACCGCCTTGACGAGGCGGTTCTTACGAGTACCCACAATCTATGTTTGTGAGCAGAAAATAGAAAAATAATGTATACCCGATTACTATATAAAAGTGGGGTTTAAGATGGTCAAAATCATATAGGCATGCTTTCGTGATGTTTTCTAATAAGGTTGTGCTAGGTGAAACATGTACATGGTCTTGAATATTCATCAGCCCTGTGTTTATCGTATGTCTCAGCGCAACAAAACATAAAAGTAAAAAATACTCTAAAATCATTCTAAATGAACGAAATAGAAAGTCTGATTCGATGCTACATGCAAGCCGCTAACTCTTTTGACAAACACACAGCGGCTTAGTGAACAGAAGCGACAGTATTCGGTTAGATGTAAGCGTGCATAATCGAGTTGAGATAAGTACGGTCACTTTGTAAGTAAATCCGATGTGGTGCAGTCACGTACCAAGCTGCATTAAATGTGTGAAAAGTGATCAAACTAATGTAAGACTATATTAAGCATAAATGTCCTGATGCCGATGTTGTAAAGATGCTCGAATATCTAATCGACAACATCTTTGTGTAGTTTGGTGGACGGATATTTCAACAAACAATCGGCATCCCTATGGGAACTAGTTGTGCTCCAGTGCTTGCCAACTTATTTTTATACTCACATAAGGCATAGTTTATATAGAGGTTCATGAAAGCAGGCAGAAAAAAACGTCTTGTAAAACATTTCAATTTCATCTACAGATACATAGACGATGTATTATATTTGAATAATTCAAAGTTTTCAGAGTACCTCACATTCATTCATTCCTCTATATCGACAATGGAAAGCTCACTACTAGGCTTTACGCCAAACATGATGACTTAAACTTTTCCATAATCAATTCTCCGTTTCTGAGTAGCAATATTCCTTCTGCGCCAGCATACGGTGTATTCGTTTCACATTTAACTTATGATCCTTATGCTAGAGCCTGCTCTGCGTATCAGGGCTTTATCGAACGAGGAAGACTGCTCAGTACGAGATTACTGACTCAAGGATACGAAAGAACTAAACTGGTGTCAACACTTAAGATGTGGTTATTTGTAGACTTATATCTGGTGTGTTTTTACAGTCTAGCCATAAACAGGCTTTCAAAACCCCAGACATTAATTTTCGTATTTTGCTTAATCTCTGTTCAGGCTGATAGGCATGGTGGGCGAAACATGCTTACCAAGTAATGCTGCCTTTTCGTGGACGCCTGATTACACCCCATTTATTTTGGATCTATGTCTGTCGGAACGTTACTAATTTTGTTTTAGTGTATATCGACTTTATGGTTTTCCGAAATACGATTGTGTTATGTTGACCTAGACTCATTCAATGACTCGAACACCGACGGCTTGTTTACTGTGGCTGATTTAAAGTCGTTTTAGGGATCTTAGGAAATTCTTCCGATAGCTAAGGAAAATATATTTAGGGATAATTTGGGGAACATAAATTTATCTCCATTTGCTACCTAACTTGGCGCTTTTATTAACCCATATATGTTAACCCATATATGTTCCAACTAGTTCCCATGTCTAAAATTTCCAAGGTCCCAAAGTTGTTCGGGCTACTGAAATTTGACTATATGTTTTCTAGTTGATTGTTTTGTTTATTTGACAATAAAATTGTGTTGTTTAAATATGAGAGGCAGTAGGGTATTCTTTAAACTGGAAATATGTGCAAGCATGCACGAAGGGCATGCCAGTGAAATTGCAAGATCTGCTGTGCACAACTAGACCTAGGATCCGTATTCAACATCTGTGCCTTACCAGACATGCTCTAAAATTGGAAATCTTACTTCCAGTTAATGTTTATCAAACTTGCTAGTTGAGCAGCAAACAGTTTGCGTTATGATCAAATGCCACATTCTATGGCATCTGATCTAGTTTAACAAAATTGGTCCAAGCCAGTTTATCCGAATAATTATTTAGGTTAAATACGGCATACCGTTTTTTTTGGTGAGAGAGTGTCTATAAAGCCTGGGCTCTTGCTTAGATGAACAGAATGGGTTTGATCTGCCCATAGGCGATATAGTGTTGCATTTTCTGTAGCTTATTTGAGTGTACATTACTCCCTAAAGCTTTACATAGTCTTTCCGTTGCTTATATTGTAAACATAGCGGCGCTAGTGTCGTTGTTCACAACAAATATTTGTAAACCCATCCAAAGTACGCATAGTTCTTTTGGCGTCGTTAACAGCTGTTTATAACTTTGCCTTTATTTCCAAAGCCATCCATTTGCAGAACATTGGTATCATTAAACTCATCATATTTACAATACATGTAGCAAGTTTAACTTACAAATACGAATGATGTTGCACATCGGAAAGGTCAGAATCACGAATACCACTTTCCCGAAGTTGCAAACAAATGCTCACAATTACCACGGGCAGCCTTACCGAAGTTGCAAAGGAGTGTCCATAATCACGAGCCTCAACCTTCCAGAAGTTACATGGGAATTATTACCATAATGAATCACAGCCTTCCATAAGTTACAAAGGAATTATCATAATCACATAACAGAATTAGCAAAGCACCACTAGAAGAAGGTATGATGAACAATCAATAACAAAACAGAATGACACAATGTAATAATCGACATGCAGAATTAGATGAGCTGCAACATGAATAAAATCTAAATTTTGGATTAAAACAAGTACGAAAATTGAAATTGGACTCAGTTTTATTAAGTCTCTTCAAATACAGCAATGCCATTTTTGAGGCTGCATATGCCCCATAGCTCTGGATTTAGCAGTATTTGATTTTTGAAGTAATTAGAATGGGCTCAATGTAAAAATCGCTTTGCCAAAAACGGTTAGTAAAGACCTACTGGCAACTTGATACTATTTTTACTCCACCGTAACAATACCATCAATCCTGATGCAGCCCCAGATTGTAAATACGGTTCGAACCGTGTATGGGTCCACAAATGCATCAGTGAAATATCACAATAAAACAAAGCATTACGAAAACACTCCTATTCAAATATATTGAAAATTTCACCACCAAAAACTGATAGTTTTCAGATAATAAGTTTTTAGGTATTTTTCATATTTCTGCTCAAAACAAAAAATGTGGGTATTAGTTAGAACCGCCTCACCGAGGCGATTCTAACCAGAACCCACTATGGTTTTGAGCACAAATAAGAAAACTAATGTATATCCCTGTAAAACCCAGTACTTCTATATAAAAGTGGAGTTTAAGGGGGACAAAATTATATAGGTATGTTTTCGTGATGAATAATCGCAGACAAACTGATGCAGAAAAATAGCTACAGGACTGAATGTCGCAACGTGAGAAAAGGTATGTCCTGACATGTGAGCCCAACGTAGTCTACATCACGACGGCTGTTTCTATTAGTAGAAACATGGCGGTGGGCTTATTTAGAGGATCTCAACTTCTGTCGATAAGGTTTCAGATATATCGAACTTACATGGATGTAAGTAATTTTGTTTGTATGAACCTAAAATGTTAATAGAGAGCTGTTGTCCGTGTCTAAATGTCAGAATGTCCTCTTTGTACGCAAACAAGACTAACCAAATTAAAATTAAAACCATGAATACCCAGAAAAAGTAGAACTCACGGGAATACAGCCCTCAAAAGGCACTGGAGAAGTACGGAATCACACGAAACGGCATTAATATCAGTATTCTTACACACACAGAACGAACAGTCTAGGAAGCAACAACAATAAATTGAAACAGTTGCGCAGGAGAGGGGGCTTATACCTGGTGTTACTAGCCCTCTGTTTTCCTACTTGAAACTAATAATAAAATTCCAGCTGGCAAGTATGAAAGCAAAGCACGTTACTTTATTGTGATACGGCGCGCTGAGAAATAATTGTTTTCGTTAAAGGAGATCACTAACTCTGGTCTGTGACGAAGATGGCCATTGGATCGGACCTGTCTGCGTACGGAACCAATGTCCTCCTGTTCCCGCCCTGTTTACTGGAGCATATACATGTACAGATTACTTGTATCGCAGAAGCACGTGCATAATGAGCTGTCCAGGGGATCTAGGTGTAAGTGTTTAAGCAAATTTAGAGATACCCTGCTGCCAAGGCACAACTACGAATCACAGCACTTCTGAAGGAAAAAAAAAAGAAAAAAAAAAACGAATATAATATGAGCTAGGGCATAGCATTTCCTACAAAATTGTACAGGTTCCCAATAAATACTCAAATCACATGCGCCTCCGCGCAGTCTGGTCAGAGATTTTGCAGGCCATTTCGTAGGTAGCCAAGGATTCAAATCGTCTTGAAGCGAAAAATAAAGGCTCTGATCCGCCTCAACGGATGTGCAGGCTAATCTAAATTTTCACGGAGCGCATAAGAAACTGTAGGAAATGCTGTGCCCCGGATTTGAAAGCAAAAACAGGACAGGGATGGTTTTATTTTGTATATTGACAATCAGAATATAGATGAAGATGTGTTTATTTGAAAAAAGAGCAAAACCGGTTAAAAAGGTGGTAAGAGAAAAATCGTGGGAATGCCACGATCACAAACCGCAGCCCTTTCCAGACACAAAGAAGAAAAGGAAACAGACAAAACCAAACAAGCGCAAATCGAACACTGATACGAAAAGCACCAAGACTAGCTCTCTCTCTTCCCCAAGCGAGGTAATCCTTATGTTCAAATTTAAGCTATGTATGTTTTATAGCTTATAATACAATACCTAATTTGGTCACGCTGTGAGATATTTAAAGGGTGATTCTTGAGCCCAAATGTCAGGAAGACATTGTTAGAGTTTTACAGGAATTATGTAAGCCCTAGTGCAAACGAGAGCTTGTTGTGTCTAATGTATTGAATGATCGTAAATCAAGCACTCGTAAAATTGCTGATGAATGCGTTGTAGTCTGTTCTCATAACTAAAATCGTCCAAAGACGGTTTGGTTTGTGCCAGACAGACAAAGCCGCAAATAATTGTGATGCTGTTTGACGGTTTCCTTATATCAAAGCTTTGAGACCGGATTTCGGGAAGACTGTAACCTTCAACAGAGGAGAAATCTATTTCAGACAAGCATAGAAGTCACATTGCTAACGAACAAAGACCAGCTACTTACGTTGTACTGCTTAACAAAACAATAACAGGCCGTATACAAATATAAATGATAACCTAGAAAAGGCCACTGTCACGAAGCACAGCCTTCAAGAGGCATCGAAAGAAACAGAGATGGGAAACAGCAATGACAGGATATAACGTCACAGTTGCAATGACCAGCATTGATATATGGTTTGGTAAGTATTCTTGTTCCAGTGGCACTAATACTGAGCGTTTGAAACTGTCCAAAAAATCGCTTACCTGATTGTCATATAAAATGCAATTAGATGACGCGAAAAGGATTATCTCAGCTGTAAAAATTATTATTTGAATTACCCAGGGAATGCCACAATCACGACGCACAATCATCCAGAGACAGCGAGAAAAGGGAACAAGAACAGACCATAAACATGTTTTTCTGCATACCGTGGCCGACAAAACTGTGGGGTTAAGCCCGCAAAATAAAATAAATAACTTGGCACAGAAAACTCAGTGTGCCGATCATGTTCCAATTTCAACTTGTCTGCTGCAGAATCGTAGATCTTTATTCTGTTTGATCATTTTAGAGAATCAAACCAGTCCATATGATTCCTGAGGAGTGTAAAAACAATACACATGTCCTATCCAAGAAGCAGTGTACTATTATCTGGGACCTTTTTGACTGAAAAATGACCTGCTGATTATTTTCTGTCTAAAAGCCCAACCCCCTCTCCTGCCCTGTAAAACAGGAGGCAGAAAGTATAAACACCCTTTATTTGGGGCTTATCTATTCGGTCTCCTTTTAAAATTGAAGGCATGTATAAAACATAAATGTAGTTACTTTGAGGCGTATCCATTCGATCTTTTGAAATCAGATGCATAAAGTATAAATGCTCTTTTTTGGGGCATATCCGTTCGGTCCCCCTTTGAAACTTGAAGTATAAAATATAAATACTCTTTTTAAAGGCATATTCGTTTGGTCTTCATTTGACACAGGAGGCTTAAAATGCAAAATTAATGTTTTTTCTTTGAGGCGTATCCACTTAGTCTCCTTTTGAAACCGCAGGCATATCATTAAACGCTTAGTTATTAGACACATTTACTTTGCTATGCTGTTGTACTTACCAGCTTACAGTATACCCGAGAAAGAGTAATCATTACGGAAACACGCCTATTCAAATATATTGAAAATTTTACAATACAAAAAAAAAAAAACAGGAAAATTTTCAGATAAAAAATACTGATATTTTTCATATTTCTGCTCAGAACATAGATTGTGGGTACTCGTTAGAACCGCCTCGCCAAGGCGGTTCTAACGAGTACCCACAATCTATATTTATTAGCAAAATAAGAAAACTAATGTATATGTTTTACTGTATAAAAGTGGGGTTTAAGGGGGTAAAAATTATATAGGCGTGTTTTCGTGACCAGACGTTCTTTCCAGCAAGCCTTATACGCTGGTGTAGCGTCATGTCTACTGAATGTGATCTACATTACAAACATTAATACAACAAAACACTCGCTAAAATTGGGCTCTTGACCTGACAATGCATGACGTGATCCTATTGGATTATGGATTACTCTGTGATACTTTGATTTGTGCTCTGTATATTAAAATAAAACTTGCGGTCGAAAGTGTCTGAGAAACCATTGCTTAGTCACAATAGGCTGTTTTGAAAATATTATGATTAGAGGCAACATTGTTTGGCACTCAGCAGGGACTAAAAACGTATAGTTATATATTCAGAAAGGATACTTAACTATTAAGGAAAGAATGGAAGATAGTTGCGGCGTCCGATTATACAGGGTAAATATTGAATAGTTTTAATTTATTTTGCAGATTATTCAAACTATAACTTGTAAAAGCAACGGGGAATGGAATGGCGAATTCAGTATTTGTCCGTCTTTGAAAGCAGAATACTGTCCTCATATTGAGACCAATGGTAACGTTTTAGTCAACTGCAAAAGGAATATTGTTGGTAAGTCCATATCAATGATCAAGGGTTTTACTCATTGTTGTTAGAATAACATGTTTGGTAACTTGTAATATGGGAGATATAAAGGAAATGCCACAATCACGTAGAATAGAAGTGAAGTACGTCATCGAAACCAGAACGAACTAACTAAATGGAATTGCAATACAAACCGCAATTATATTATTAGCAACAGCACTATAAGGTGACTTATATTCAATTATAAAGGCGCACTAGTTTCGCCACTATCTCTTAATTTAACTACATGTACACATGGAATCGTCGAACTTTTATTTACCGAAACCACAGACAGACATAATACACAAAGCAACATGTATAGCGGATGAAGAGGGTCACAAAATCCCTAATTCGATATATAAAATCATGGCATAAGATTCAAGCTCGTGAGATAAACATATTTATGTTAAAAATATTCAGTAGTTCAGTAGTTTATATTAGCGACAAAACGGTTTACTTAATTTTATCAATACGTTGCTAAAGAGCCAGGTATGCGATGGTACTCAACATTCTCACAGGACAAAACCTTGAAAGCCATTATGCTCCCAGTGCACAAACCCCTCCCGTTGACTCCCTAAAAGCAAACCCCTATTTTGTTGTTGTCATTCTGTTCATTTCTATCTTGTATTTCTACTTTTTTTTTTGTTCAAACTTTTGAGTTTACACTTAAAGATGTAATATTTACTAAAGAAACGATACAGTCATCTCTCATTGTCTCAAACTCCAAGGACCAGAACTTTCTTTTGAGGTGGCGGAGATCTCTAGAAAAAAAAAGAGAAGTGAGGTGAAAGAATCATATGGCAAACTAAACATGTTATCCTTCGTTTTGTTTTGTCTATGTATTGGTTCAAGTTATCAGTGTTTGAGATAATGCGAGTGGACTGTATTTGATTCATCAGGAAATTTATTTTTTCTAAATTTCATAATGCACCATGTTAACTTTTTTCCACTTTAACTTGTCATATGCTTACAATACTGATTTTGTATGGAGTGGAACTAAATAAGCTTGTATGCTTTCTTTCTAATCCTGTATTTTATTGTTTACAATATTGATGTTTAAGTTGATACTTCTGAATACAATATGTTTAAATCAATCCTCGATTTGAACTACAGAGGAGTGTTTCTAACTATTCCTAGCCCCGAGGTTAAAAAACTTTTTCTTGCTCAAAAAAATGGTAAGAGAAACGTCCAGGGAGTGCCACAATAACAAACCGCAGCCCTTCCCAGACACCAAGAGGAAGAGGACACAGACAAATCAAAACAAGCACAAATCGATCAAACGTACGAAAAGCACTAAGATTAGCTCTCTCTTTCCCAAGCGAGGTAATCGCAATGCTAAGAGGACTGAAAAACACAAGAACAAAATGACATTAGGTAAAACAACTCACCTGAGCATGAAATTTGTCCTGCTTATAAATCTCACATTACTTACAACTGCAAATCATTTCGTGCTTAACATAGCTAAGTATGCTTATAAATATGAAAATGCCAACTATTGCTGGCATTTTCGTGTTTATTAGCAAAGAATATTTCATGTTCAGCTAAGTTAAGCATAAACAAACGTTTTATAATCTCGGGGGCTCATTTAAAGTCTCAAAAACTGTTTTAGTATTAAATAGACTTCCTACTGTAAGAGACAGAGCATAATTTTGAGCTCATCGTAAATGATATTTTAAAAACATAGTTAAAGCTGTCGTTGATGAGAGATATCGAGAACACATCAGTCCTTGTTTTCTTTTAAATACTAACAATGCATATCGCTAATTATCACTGTAGTATAGTTTATAATTTCTTATACAACATGATCATGGATCCCATATTAAACGTATGGCAAAATCATGTATGAAGTCGCTTATGATGCATAATTGATCAAACTAGCTAGTCTTATCTAGAATGTTTTCTTTGTATGTATTCATGGCTTTTCAGTAACATTCCCCCGCAGAGTGTGTGTGCAGGGGTGGGGGAGGGGAAGGGGGTCTAAGAAGTATAAATAATAAACAACACTTTTGTGGGCTTCCTGAATATTATACCTGTTTCAAAGTTTTTCGGGGACTGGGTGCTGACGAGGCTATTGAACCCGCAAGTCATAATATAGCACGAAACTGTTTTATAACTGTTGTTTTGTTTATAATTTAATTCCATATTTACTGCAATATTATACTTATTTAGGCAGTAAGTGTGACGTTTCTTGCGCTGAAGAAGACCATGTACCAATTTACAAAAGCCATCATGAAGAGCATGACCGAGTTAAGCCGATTGTTTACGTTGATAATGTGGAATGTTCAGTAATGCTTACGTGGAGACCAAACCCGGAAAGGATCTCTTGCGTAAAACGTTGTATAGAGGTATGTTCAGTCTGACGAAAGTCAAATCACCTTTCTAGTGGTAAGGGGTATTGATGCGTTTTTTTTCAAAGGGGGCAACTTATAGAAAATTGTTTTGACTTCAATTTGAAAAAGGGGTCGGAATAAAAAGGGTAGGAATCCCTACAAAGTATGGTGACAATAAAAACAGACACTCCTTATATTTAAATGAAATGGTCTAAAGACTTAAGTTAGAAGAATCCACTCGGCATAAATGGGTTAAAAGTAAGGTGGTTTTGATGTCTAAGTACTCGCAGTATGTTTGCTTGCCATCTTTGAATGTATGCGACCTAAATGATTCGTTTAGGATATTAGAAATACTCTACGAGTAACTAACTGTTGTGAGACACATTACATATATCTGAATACGATAAACCTAAGCCCTACAAAACTGGGCACAAAGTCATTCACTCTTTGTTAGATACTTTTAAAAGAATTTTGGCAGTGCCAAATGTAACCGCTGTCGTGTCTACATATGAAGCTGTTACTCTTTATACTACATTGCCTAATGAATTGATAAAAAGGTAAACTGCTAGATTTAGATGACGGAAAGTTTATAAGAGGGCTCTCTTTACATGAGAAACATGCTTTGCTTTTGTTTCGGATGAACATATACATTACACCATGTGGTCTTGTCAACACATTTGAGAGTCACTTACAATAATGATAATACCTTTGTTAGGTTTGGTACTATAATATACAAGCTTATATAGTTGGTTTACAACAGGATACTAATTGTGCCTCTCCCATCCTCATGTTGCCGATATTTCTTCTATTTTGTTACGAATACGACTTAACATTTTCTCACGAAAAACAAGTTAACTTTGCTTAGAGTAATTTCGCACAATAATGTATAAATTGCAGAATCTAAACCGAGCAAATAAATACCGAATATTCCATACAAACTGGCTGCCATAGCCGCCATCTTGGAAATCTATTTTTTACTTCTTCTCCTGAACCAAAAAGCCAACTGACTTGAAACTTGGTAGGAAGCATTGAGGTGACCTGTAGATCAAAAATAGCTAAAATCGTTCCGATCGATAAGCCAAATTGGCTGCGGTGACCGCCATCTTGAATATCTGTTTTTCGACGTTTTCCAGAACCGAACAGCTAATTGACTTGAAACTTGTAGAAAGCATCCCTGTGATCAAAAAACGTGAACGCTAAAACAGTTCCAATCGGAAATCGGCCATCTTGAAGGTCTATTTTCGCTTCTATTCCTGAACCATAAGGCCAATTGATTTTAAACTTGATAGGAAGCATCAAAGTACCTAAAATCGTTTCAATCGTAAATCTGAAATGGCCGTCATGGCCGCCATCTTGAAAATCTATTTTTCGCTTCTTCTCCTGTAACGAAAAGCCAATTGACTTGAAACCAGGTAAGAATCATCGAGGTGATTTGTAGATCAAAAATAGCTAAAGTCGTTGCGATCGGAAATCAGAGAGATGACTGTCATCTTGAAATTTCATTTTCGCTTCCTCTCCTGAACCGAAAGGGCAATTAACTAGAAACTTAGTAGGAAGTATCAGGGTGACTTGCAGATCAAAAATAGTTAAATTCGTTCCGATCGGAAATCCAAAACGGCCGCCATGGTCGCCATCTTGAAAATATTTTTTTTCAGGGCCAGTTGACTTGAAACTTGATAAGAAGCATTGGGGTGACTTGTCGATCTAAACTAGCGATAATCTTTTCGATCGGAAAATGAAGATGGCAGCCGTGGCCACCATCTTAAAAACCTTTTTTTTTTCTCTCTTTTTCTCCAGAACCAAAAGGCCAATTGACTTGAATCTTGGTAGGAAGCACCAGGGAGACTTAAAAATCAAAAAGAGCTTGCCGTTTCTATCGAAAATCTAAGATGGCCGCCATTGCCGCCATCTTGAAAATCTATCTGTCGCTTCTTCTCCTGAACGGAAAGGCCAAACATGTACGGAAGCATCGAGGCGACTTGTAGATAAAACATAGCTAAAACTATTCCGATCGGAAATTCAAGAAAATCTAGTTTTGCTTCTTCTCTTGAACTGAAAAGCCAGCTTACTTGATTGGAAGCATCAGGGTGACTAGATAAAAAAAATAATCGTGCCGACTTGCCGGAAATCCAAGATGGTCACGTGGCCGCAATCTTGAAAATGTATTTTCTCGCTTCTTCTCCTAAACCAAAATGCCATTTGACTCGAAACTTGGTGAGAGGCATCAAGGTGACTTGTAGATTAAAATAGTTTTAATAAGAAATCCAAGATGGCCGTTATGGCCGCTGACTTACAAATCTGTTTTGCACCACCTCCTGAACCGAAAGGCCAGTTTACTCGAAACTTGGTAGGAAGTATCTGGGTGACTTGTGAACCAAAAAGAGCTAAATTTGTTCTGTCAGAAATCCAATATGGCCGCCACAGTCGCCATCTTGAAAACCTATTTGGAAGTTCTTCTGAACAAAAAAGGCGAATTGACTCGAAACGATAGGAAGTATCAAGGTGACTTGCTAAAACCATTCTGATCGTAAATTCATGCTGGTCGCCCTAGCAGCCGTCTTGAAAATCTATTTTGAACTTTTCTATCCTGAAACAAAAGGCCAGTTGACTCGAAACTTCATTGGAAGTATCGAGATGACTTGTAGATCGAACGTAGCTAAATTGTTCTGATTAGAAATCCAAGATGACCGCCATTTTGAAAATATACGTTGAACTTCTTTTGAACCGAAAGGTTAATTGACTCGAAGCTTGTCTGGTAATCAGGTGAGCGATACAGAGCCATATTGACCCTCTTGTTGTGTATACTCATTAGAATTGTCTAAATCAGGCAACTCTAGTGAGCACACTCATCATACTAATATTTTATAGAAGCTCGAAAAGACAGCTCTAACTTATTATCATTTGCCTCCTGACCTGGCGCTATGATTTACCCCTAGTGGCTCGAACTACTCTTGTCTAGAACAAATTATCGTGGTCTCAGTGATGTTCGAGCCATTGAAGTTCGATTGCATATTTTAAGGCGGCCATTGGTGATGGTTTCTGTGACGCTGAGAACAACCGTGAACATTGTGATTGGGACGGAGGTGATTGTTGCCCATCAACAGTGGAGGATGGTATTGTTATCACCTTTCCAGAACATTGTCCAGTAGACTGCAAATGCCGGGATCCAGAAGCAGTGGAAAACAGGCGCCGGCACCGAAGACACAAACTACACTACAAGTCATTTATGTATAACACATGAATATAAGACAAAATTGATATTTTCGAAGATTACAAACCCAGGATATATTGTTCACCACTGTTGAAGGCATTCGATCTGTGCTTAACCATAAAGTGCTAATCACAACGGCAGCAGATGACAGTTTGGTATATGTTTTGTATTTTTCATGGAAACTAAGTTGTGGCATTTCTTACGAAAAACCTATCCAGCAGACGATTTAAATGAAATGCCTCTTCTTAAATTCTATGTAAAGTAATAGAAAAAAAGAAATGTTGTATAACTGCTTAGATTGTTTAGGGTTAAATACACTTGTAAGGATTCGACCATGTCCGTATCCTTAAAGATGCGCTTCGATGAAAGGACCGATGTGTAAATTCAAAACAGTCACGCAGCAATATTTACTAGTAAATTCGCTGCCTCGTGACATTATTCGCCATTCATAACAAATGTTTCCGTTAAGATAATATGAAATAAATAGGTGTTACCTATGAAACGAGCTTAAGCATTTTGTGCTTTTGTTTTCTTTTTCTTTATTTCATCAGGCATGCAAAGTCGCAGACCAGACGAAAACTGTTAAATACTACTAATTTCAAAATTGGTTAGACTTTTAACATTTTGCAACATTTTAAAGTTGACAACTGGTTGTCAAAACCAACACTATACATCATTGATTGGGTGTAAATATCCATTTCAGGTGTTACATAAACCCATCAGAATCATTTTCACATGTCACACAATGACCACAAGAAAGGAAATAAACCCATATATTGCTCACTTATTTGATAAAACTGTCGTTTAAACTTCAGGATCTCTTCTTTCTTGACAAAAGTAATGAGAAACAAAGTCAGAAGCTCATGTCATTTAATACAAATAACTAATCACCTGTCATGTCAAGGGGCTTTCTTCTAGACGCAGTGTTATAAAGAAAGTCTAATGAATTCTGAAATTAGTAGTAGGTCCGAGACAAAGTGCACAACATCGAATATTATGCTTAAATCAATTTAACCAGATTTTCCTAGGAAACATCGCTCTACTGTATTATTTTTTTTAAACATATTTAAAAATTGAGGCAAAAAGAGATTGATTTGATACTAAATATGGCTATATTACCCAGTCTGAGTCACCTAAAATCTGCCACCCGTGATATCCAAATTTGATGCCTTCAGGGTACAATGGAAGCATGTCCTAAAAACACCACTAATTTGACAGGCGTTTACAAAATGACATGCAACCGGTGCGTCCGTGTCGATCGGTCTGCCTTGACTTTTGGGCTTTGGGGTGGGCGTAATACTCATCACGGCGTCGTTACTGCTGTCAGTTATGCCATATAATGTAGCTCGGTTTCTAGGTATTAACTTTATGGCTGTTTATGATGTTTATCAATAACACGAGCTACGACACAATTTGACATGCAGATCATTGTGCAACATGTGTATACAGACGAAAATCGCTAAAGTACGAACGATCAGCTGATCGCCAGTCAGCTGAAATCACCTCATATCCTACCTTTATCATGTCAGCGATAAATTCTTCCCTACGCATAATTCCTGTTATGTGCTGTAGGAATGTAATCCATTTTTTACAGCAATACTTCAGTATTTACCCTTAAATACACGAAAATATTGTTTAATGCAAGAGAAATCTCAGATTCAAAATGGCGGCTAAAACGCAGATCAGTCTTGCAGTCATCCGTGTCAATGACGTAAAAATGTATCCTTCTAGTTCATTGGCTATACGATCCATTACAGCCAATGAGATCGCTTGCGGCGGCTGACTGGCTTTCCATGTTTGCAGCGGAGCGTATCTGATCATCATATTTTTCGGAAACCAGGCCAATGGCTCCGGCCTTAGTAGCGTTGGTTTTCGGGTTCAACATTAAGCCGATACTGTCCGCTGTAGATATGGTAAACCAGTCAACCGCCGCATGCGAACTCTTCTGCATAGTATGTGAGAGACTCACGATACCTTTAGTACGAGCTTAAGCTTCGCCATCTGCTTCGCAGTTGGCGACCTGCTTCGCAGCTCGCTTAAGCTCGTTATATGTTTTTTTTTCAGTAAATGAAAATGTTATAGGACAACATGTGGTCTGGCATGCGCACGTCTTGGTAATGATCTGAGCCCAGTTGTTCAAAGCATCGTTAGCTAAACAAGTTCGTTTGTGGTCAAAATGTTAACTGTTCTAGTGAGTACAATATCTCATAAACAGGTATTTTTGCTGAAAATGTGTGTAGCTTTTGCAAATGCAAAAGCTACTCACATTTTTTCAGCAAAAATATTAGCGAACATGTATATAGATTATACTTTGATCAAAGTTTTTAACGATACGATAATGAACGGCATTGTTAGTTTAGAACAACTGGGCAATTTTTGTCTATAATATGACATGATGTTTTTGTATTTATAGATATCTATAACAGCCGTGGAACAACTTTATAAGAGAATTTAAAGTAACAATTTGGCATGCTATCTTTTATAGTATGATAATACAACCTGAGGCTGAGTGATTTAAATACCTGTAAGCGCTCTGTTAGTATAGTAATGGAGAACAGCAATGACCAGAAGCAACCCCAATGCAAATCAGTCTGGAATAGTTCGTACTGTTTAAATATATCTCTTTTTTTCATGTTATCTCTCTCCAAACCTACAATTAATGGAATGTGTTTTGTTGTTTTCTTCCGAGGCAAAACAATTTGTTGAAAATACTTGTTTTAAGACGATTGGATAAAAATGTGTATGCAAAGGCTGATGTGAGTCTTTGTTGGACTCACACATTACGAAAACACGCCTATTCAAATATATAGAAAATTTCTCCTCCAAAAACTGAAAATTTTCAGCTAAAAATCACTTATAGTTTTCATATTTCTGCTCAAAACATATATTGTTGGTACTCGTTAGAACCGCCTCGGCGAGGCGGTTCTAACGAGTACCCACAATCCATGTTTTATAGCAATATAAGAAAAATAATGTATACCCCTGTAAACCCCAGTTTTACTATATAAGGGGGTCAAATTTATATAGGCATGTTTTCGTCATGCATGTCGGAATGTACGTTTCCTCACGCTGCGGCTTAAGTTGTCTTAAAGAAGAACCTGTCAAGATACATTCATTTATTTACATGTATATATGTGAATTCCGAGTTATTCAGAAGTTCACCTTTATTTGATTCCAGAACTCTAAATACAGACGAAACTGGTTAATAATTTTATGGAGAGCCGATTTTGTTTGTAAGAGCAGTGTCAAAAGTCTTGCACTTCTTTCACACTAGATAAGGAAATCCTGGATTTAACCCTGGGATAGAAATTCTTATCCTACCCAGGTTATCCTCCCCAGGATAAGATAAAAATCGAGAATTTACATGTTTGATGTGCACTGGTTGTAATGGACGTCTGAAGGTGAGCAGGAAAAATAATCTATCATGAGTGTGAGGGGTAGGTAGAAAAATCCGCACCTCGCGAGCACAGTCAACAGTAAGTGATCCTCGGGACGGATTTTCTTTATACCCCTCACACCAATGATAGATCTTTATAATCAATATAGCGTAATACATGCCTATACTCGTATCTAACCATTAGGTACCATAGCTACTGAGTGTACAGACCCTAAATTTTGACTTAAATTACATGATCTTTGTATGAGCCCCAGTATTTCCAAGAGACTAGAAAATTAAACAATGTCAGTACTATGCCAAAGCACGCATCGACGATTATGAGTTGACTTAGGCATGGTTGACCTAATAGGGTAAATAAGTCATCGGTAGAGCACAGGCGTATTATATAAAGAAGGTTTTCACCTGTGTCGGCCACACACAGCAACTGTCGTGCCTCTAACAATCAAACTGATCTAAGTCTTCGAAGTGCACATTTAAAAAGGCTTCATAAATTTGGTACATGTTCCGCACTTGCGCCAAGACAAGCAATTTGGTTGGTTTCCTGCTCACAAAATCAGTTGTGAAAAGGGTTTAATCTAAAGCGTAATTCGTTGCTGCCTTTCTTACCTAGATGTGCTGTTTGGTTGGGTCGCTCATGAGACGAGGCATTGGGTACCAACAGGTATACTGGGCTTAATTTCGTGTAAAAGCTAATCAGTCTGTCGCTCTGACGTTTTCATTACATTCAATTACCTCAAGCTGTCCGTATTGATATCAGTGCTTCTTTTTATACCTTTATTGTCTTAGTATACTGTCTTGTGGGCACACCCATGAAAGTTGGCATCAGGTAACTGAAATTCGTGAAAAAGCCAGGCTTGCTACTGGCTCGCCATAGAAGCCATTCTTGCAACAATATTAAATATAGCAACAATATATATATATATATATATATATATATATATATATATATATATATATATATATATATATATATATATCGTATATATATATATATATATATATTGAGGACTTTAAAAACGCAACACCCACTCGATGTTTTAGTTTTGCAAATACGTGAAAACTGCAAGACCTTGAATTATCTTTTTTTTTTAAAAGAAACGGTCTCTATCATCATAATAGAGTGTGTTTATCTTGCAACAGTCTGCAGGTTTAGTCCTCCGTAGTAGATGGAATATTCGGCGTTTAACCGGATCAATGAGACGACGTCTTCAAGCTGTTAGTGACAGTAATGGCGGTCATACTCGTTATTGACTTTTGCGCAATAATTTTTAGACCTAAGTGCTGTTTGAATGACGTTTTCAGCAAGTTCCCCCCCAAAAAAACTAGGCTCATCAAGTTTTGTGAAGGTGTTGCAAAATAAATAGTGTTTAATTTGATATGCACAGTGCACACTTAAATTGTTGTTTTTTTTCTATGAAATATGATGCGTTGAACTCAGTGTTGCGTTTTTAAAGTCACAGTATATATGTTTGCGTTTCGTTACATTTCTCCCACTGCTACCAGGGACACCAATTACTTACAAATGGCAAGGTCCTCCGCTATCCCACAGCTGCCACCAAATATGGTATTAGTCGGGTCATTCACGAAACTAATATCGCGGTCATCCATCCAGGTACTACATGTAGTGGCAGTGACGCAGCCATTATTGAATTATTTTTATGCACATCCAGGAAACATGTTGAACATTTCTCCGTAGTACCGCTGCCAATATAAGGGCTAGCCTTAAGGGACAGACATTGCTCTCTTTGAATTGATTATTCATAAAAGAAACCAAATTGCTTCCTCTCCAAAATAGTAGCTACTCTTTAAAGAAACACTTTACTTCTGTCTAAAGCGGTTACCTTTAAAGGAAAGAATTTGTTTCCGGAGTGAGGAATATCTTTTCTTGAAGAGTAGGCCCTATTTTGAAAGCGCTAAATTTTTGTTTTAAAGAGTAGCCTCTATGGTTAAGAAGCAAAATGCATTCATTTTTGTCTGACGACTCTTTATTATATAATAATTGTATTTATCGTACGCATGTTACGCACATGAATAATGTGCGTATTCATGCGCGTAATGAGCGCTAATCCTATGGTTTACTTTGCAGCACACATTCTTACTGCCTTTACCCTAAATATTCGTACACAGCAACTCTTTACCAGGCATGTATTTGTGTAAAATTTGAACATTCCATTTCGCTACTTTTTTGATATATCAACATGGCATCAGTGTATCCCTTGAGCTGACGCCAAGTTCTGCGCGTCTGACCTGGGTCTACGTTGTTTGCTTAGACCAGTCTGTCCGAATAATTATGGTAAAATACGACATTTGACATATCACTTCTTTCTTTTAGCTACCGTATTTATCCTAAGTATTGGGACAGACAGGCCTGAGCAAACAGTGTAGACCGAGATCAGACGCCGCATGATGCGGCGTCTGATCAAGGTATACATTGTTTGCAACTCACCAATAACAAGTCAAATTGACTTGTTCAAATTTTAGAACAAGTATGGTACGGAAGTAGGGTGTGCCGATACATAGGATAGATATGGTAGAACGTTTCATTTTATTCTGCTTCATCACGAAATCATGACATGTTAGCTAATACCATACAACACCAAATGACTCTTTGTTAATGTATTAAAAAGAAGATCTAATTATAACACCCGCCTCTTAAAAGAGTTGTATAAAATGATACCAATTCGTGTTTCATGTTGTTGAAACAAGTTCAGTCGTGATAAACTGACATCTGTCGCCTGTTGGCCAATTCAGCTGGCGACAAATGCATTCGTTATAGATTTGCTTATGTGTGTTGAGGTTTTACTCAAACAATTGGGGTCGTGTCGAGCGCGGTCAGTTTACCTAACCACACTTTTTTCCTGGACACGCTTAGTCCTTTAAGCGGTTAACAAGTTAATATGCACATTCTTCCGCCAGAAACTGACATCTGCCTCTCTTGAATCAGCGGAAGGAAGAGAATGGCTATAGAAAATATTTCATGACCAATCTCCACAAAGAATGTTCCCGGATCCTGCAGTGATTGAACCCGTGACCTCCTGATCTCCAGTCGGACGCGCATCCGACTGAGCCACCGAGGCCGGCCATGCGTTATAGATACATGTACATGTATCCTCCTTTTTTGTTTATAGACGGCAATAAACGCTTTTATACAACATCACGAAAACATGTCTATATAACTTTGACCCCTTAACCCCACTTTTATATAGAAAAACTGGGGTTTACAGGGATATACATTATTTTTCTGATTTTTGTCCAAAACACAGATTGAGGATACTCGTTCGAACAGCCTCAATTTATGTTTTGAGCAAAAATGTGAAAAATATCAGAATTTTTTATCTGAAAGTTTTCATTTTTTGGTGGTTATATTCTCAATATATTTAAATAGGCGTGTTTTCGTAATGAACCTTTTAAAGATATTCTGAATATGCAAGAGTTACTCTGTTTTATCAAAATTGTTAAGGCATCTCTGTAATTGTGGTACAGGTCAGTTTACTGGCTGTAAGTGTCTAGCTCTGATTGTCATCACTTTCTTGCCATATGACTATGACTTGTAATTTGAAATGAAACTGAAAGTTGATGGAAAAGCTTCAACAGAAAGATGCTTTTTGAAATATCGGACAGACCAACTTCTTTCTATTTTGTTCCAAAATTTGAATATTTCCATTTAACTGCCTGTAAAAGTGCCAGAAAAACTGATGCTTGACTGCTGACAGTGTAGACGTGATCAGTCGGAGCATTCTATGATGTATGATCTGGGTCTACAAGTCTTCTCAGTCCCTTCTGTTTGGAGATTTAGAGCAAATATGACACCGCGACATTGCGATATTCTTCATGGAAACAGTGTAATAACTCAATAGAATATTCTCAATGAGCTAATTCTAGGAATAGCCACAATACATGTTTTATTTGAGAGTATTAAAGAATAAACAAACCGACTGTACATATATGCAGTCTTATCAAGGCATTTACTGTCTACTTATAGAATTACCCATTGTTAACCCATTTCTTGCTAAACACGACATGCCCTGTCTTAGCAAACAATGTAGCTCCAGATCAGTTGGCTTCTGAACTGGATTTGCACTGTTTGTCATTAAATATGTGAATTTCTATCAAAAACCCGGATCAAGTAATCTGATTGGCTGGAAATTAGAAGTGGGCGTGGCATCATAATTTATTCAGCATGACAAGGGTTAACCTATTTATTCCTAGTGAACTCATCTACCTCTCTTTGGACAGGTCCATTCCCAGTGTAAGGCGAGTCAGGTTTGTGCTATCATTTATTATATTAAATTGGGCACTTAAAGCAAACAGTGAAGACTCTGATCAAACGCCGCGTTATTCGGCGTTTGATCTGGGTCTACACTGTTTGCCAATGTCCATTTTATGGGACGCTTGGCATAAATGGGTTAAGACTACTTCGATGAACAGCTATGAGCAAACCATGTAGAATGTATATTCATATGTTGTTTATTCGTTAGATAACTGAACCCACTGCACTTAAACGATCGGTTCAAGATGAAGTCGATGGTTGGCCGTTGCGGAGGAGGTTAGAGAAGATACGAAATTCCTAAGCGACAGCTATTTTTAATATAGTTACACTATAGTTTTGAAACTAAAGAAACAAAGAAAATATTTAATTTTCCGTAGCATTTTTTCAACATTCTATTTCAGTCAGATTCGTTTCCCTTTTCTCCCAATTTGCACGTAACTAAATATAAAACCACTCAACATTACGAAAACACGCCTATTTAAAATATATTGAAAATTTCACCACCAAAACTTGCACGTTTTCCGATAAAAATTCTGATAGTTTTCATATTTCTGCTTCAAACATAGATTGTGGGTACTCGTTAGAACCGCCTCGCCGAGGCGGTTCTAACGAGTACCCACAATCTATGATTTTAAGCAGAAATAAGGCAAATAATGTATGCCCCTGTGAACCCAAGGTTTACTATATAAAAGTGGGGTTTAAGGGGGTCAAAATTATATAGGTATGTTTTCGTGATGAGAAGTATTAGGTTTGTCACGCCAAAAGAGCCTCATCGTAGATGTAGACAGCGAATGGAAATTTTAACAAACACGTGAACTACGACAGCAAACCAGTGGTCTGTGATAGCAAGACCACTCAACAGCTTTCGTTTTATTGACAGCAATAATCACCGATCAGACGGCGTAGATGTGCAGCAGGCAAACCGCTGTCCGTATGATTATGCACTCAGGCATTTTTTTTTTTTTTTTTTTTTTTGCGTTACGCAATTCCTTCTTGCTATCTATAACTTCGTTCATGCAACTTCTGCTCTCTAATTTACAAATGGACCAACTTTGCCAATTATAATGTGTGAAAACACAGCATGTCTTGCTTTTTATAGCTACGCTATTGTTCCTTTGCTACATATATGGATGCATACATGTAATTGAGTCTTGGAGCAATAGGACTCGCCTGTACAAAGTACACTTGCGACAAGCGATTCAGTGCTATTTACAGTATAATCTCAATGGCTCGAACATCTTTGGGACCATTGAAATTTATTCGAGCCATGGGTAGTTCGAGCCACTGAGGGTTAGTCGTGGCGTTAGGTCAGGAAGCAATAGAAGCGATAGAGTAGGGACATATTTTCAATCTTCTACACAATAATGGTATGTTGAGTGTACTCGTTAGAATCGCCTCGATGCGATTCTAATCAGTACAAACAACATTCAATTTAATGATAAAGTAAGAAAAAATCATCTGTAAATATCTTTCTGGGGCTATTTTAAAAACTTCGTAGGGACTCAAAAACGAGTTCGAATTAGCCATGGTAAAACGAGCTATCGATGTTCGAGCTACTGAGGTTCGGCTGTATATGTTTTTGTTTTTTTTTTTTTTTTCAATGTCTTGTGGAATTCTGTAGGTGTTTTGGTTCTTATATCCTACATTCAATGGCGGATTCAGAAGAGGTTTGTGGGTGCAGCTGTACCCCATTTTGTATTTGATTTTTTCTGGATTCGCCCCTGGCCAAGATACAGTGATGCGTAGACCCGATCCTATTGCCAACTCCCATCAAGAAGAAACCTTTTATGCTGCTTGGTAAAAGTAAGGAACTTTCAAGGGAGGTGAGGAGATGACACTTTCAAAATTGATTTTAGTTACTTCTGAAAAGCATGCAGTCTCTTGTCGGAAATGACGCACTTGCGGTATGGCATTTTTTCAGAATACAAGCGAAGAATATAGTCGTGTTTTTTTTTACTACTATCTCCCTGCATTTCTAGATTTTAAGGGGATTGGATATAGTTAGTGGTAGATACTCCGCCATTTTCGACAAGATAGGCAATCTGGTATGGATCTGCACTGTTTAATATCAAATATGTGAATTGTATCAACGACTGGATAAAGTAATGTGATTGGCTGAAAGGTAGAAGTGGGCGTGACCTTTTGATTTCATCACGAAAACATGCCTATAGAACTTTGACCCCCTTAAACTACACTTTTATATAGTAAAACTGGGGTTTACAGGGGTATACATTAGCTTTCTTATTTCTGCTCAAAAACATAGATTGTGGGTACTCGTTAGAACCGCCTCGTCGAAGCGGTTCTAACGAGTACCCACAATCTATGTTTTGAGAAGAATTATGAAAAATATCAGAATTTTTTATCTGAAAATTTTCATTTTTTGGTGGTAAAATTATCAGTATATTAGAATAGGCGTGTTTTCGTAATGTATTCAGCATGGCAAGGGTTAATAACAATAATGTAGATACGGCAAAGTAATGAAATATCGAAATCAGCCTGGCTTACACAATAACACTGATGTAAATATAGTCATATAATACGCTAAGAAAACATAATATGCATTACGAAAACACGCCTATTCAAATATACAGAAAATTTCACCTCCAAAAACTGAAAATTTTCAGGTAAAAAACTCTGAAATTTTTCATATTTCTACTCAAAACATAGAGTACCTACAATCTATGTTTTGAGCAGAAATAAGAAAAATAATGTATACCCCTGTAAACCCCAGTTTTACTTTATAAAAGTGGGGTTTAAGAGGGTCAACATTATATAGGCATGTTTTCGTGATGGGTCATGTCATGCGTAAATGTGTCTTCGACATATGCGGACAGAGAATGCCAAGATCAGCCTGCCTTCTGCCTAGTCTGATCAGGGCCTTCCATGTCCGCTAACAGGATCAAAGGATACTACAAAATATATGCATAGAGAGCAAATGCCCGGATAATACTGCGCACGATGATCGGAATATGCGCATGCTTTTCATGTTCTAAGGCACTTGTTTACTTATGCCGAGTGAACTCTTCTGTGTAAAGCTTTGGACCGATCCATTTCCAACATCAGAGATGTTGAGTTAGTTTGCATTATTACTTTATAGAAGTACCTGTATTTAATGCAAACATTGCAGACCCTGATCAGGCGCAGCATAGTTGGGCGTCTATTCTGAGTCTACATTGTTTGCGAATGTCCAATTTATAGGACACAAGGCATAAATGTTTTGTAATTTATTTTAGCTTTAAAATCTAGCGCAAAAAAAGAAAACCGAATTACAAAAAGTGCTACATATAATGTACTAAGCGCTCTCAACATATAATACTTATTCGAGCCGGCACACAGCATTTCCTATAATTGTACATGTGCGCATCCTGATCAGGGTATTCGCTGTCTGCACCGAATGCGCGGGGATTGGGTGATTTAAACCGTTCTGCCGTACGTGACCTATTACGAGGCATTTTGTTTAATGCCTCAACAAACAAATATTATGCAGACTTCCATAAAATCAAGGACTTTCATTACGAAAATACGCCTATACAAATATATTGAAAACTATACCACCTAAAACTGGAAGTTTTCAGATAAAAATTCTGATTTTTTTTTTTTTTTTTTTCATATTTCTGCTCAAACCATAGATGTGGTACCCACAATCTATCTTTTTTGAGCAGAAATAAAAAAAATAATGTATACTCCAGTTTTACTATATAAAAGCATGGTTAAGGGGGTCAAAATTATTTAAGCCTGGCTGGAGCCCGGCGTATCTCTTTGAGGTTGTTTTTGTAAAATGTGTATGCATTTGAAGAACATCGGTTTTCTTCCAGTTTTATGGGGTTCTTAGTGGGGTTATATATAACTATTCACCCCCACTTTATTATTATTATTATTATTCAAAGTCACAGTTTTGCAGCAGAGAACTGTGCTATTGGTAACATAGGGAAATAAAAAATGGGAAGTACTTTGTAGAATAAATGTAGCAATGTGGGTTTTGCTCATTTAAAAGAGAAATGAGCAGTTTTCCCGTAGGATCCCCAATTTGACCATTCGACCTAAAATGAGCTTGTTGCTGTCAATATTCGTGCACGTTTGATTTTTTTTTTTCATTTCGTTTTTTTTCGCCGTACTACGAAGACGAAACAAAAGATATTTTTCTTTGTTTACGATTGGAAATATGCATTCTCAAATCGAACGGATTATAAGCTGGTTTAATAATACAGTTTAATTTGGTATTCAAGCATGGAAAGATTTGGGCCGGTAGAAAACATTATGAGTGGAGAAAAGAAGGAAACACTGCTACATAGATGATTTCGGATATAGTATGTTCGGCCTAGACTATGGATGGCGACATGTAATTATGTATGCAGGCTAGAAAATAGACGATCATAGTTGATTTTTTTTACATAGCTCTGATAGCGTCTATAATGTTTTTATCGTTGAGTATTGCGATAATTTATATAATTACAACCTTTCATAAACTATAACATTTTTTCACTATACTACGATCTATAGGGAGCTAAGTAATGCACGACTGATTAGTTTCCCGGCGTATTGATGCTTTGCATCACTGTTTTCTTGTATCTCGTATGTATGTGTTCGTCATCACGAAAACACGCCTATATAATGTTGACACCCTTAAACCCCATTTTTATATAGTAAAACTGGGGTTTATAAGGGTATAAATTATCTTTCTTATTTCTGTTCAAAACATAGATTGTAGGTACTCGTTAGACCGCCTCACCAAGGCGGTTCTAACGAATACCTCCAATGTATGTTTTGAGTAGAAATATGAAAAATATCAGAATTTTTATCTGAAAATTTTCGTTTTTTTGGGGGGGTTGGTAAAATTTTCAGTATATTTGAATAGGCATGTTTTCGTAATGGTCATGGAATATTTACATACAAATATAATTTCATATTAAGCAGTTCCAATTCTTTTGCCTGCCTTGAAAGTACTTTTTGCCTGCTTTGGTGTCATTATTTGTCAAATTGTATAATTCAGGCAATTCTGCAATATATATAAGCACTTTTTTTTTTTAAATTTTGGGTGGCTGCGTTGAATATGAAAGTAGAAAATTATCTAGAGTATAGATAATTCTTACTTCTACAATGTATCTGAATGAGTCTTTGAAACTGATTAAATGACAAAGCCTACAATTCCATTTCTTGTTCTGAAAAAATTAGAAGGACTGTTGTCAGGCAAGTACCACGTATTTACCATTTGAAACCATTCAAAACACAAATATAGAACATTTGCAAATAAATAAATTAATAAATAGAAATACAGTAAGATATATGAGGGAAATAAATGGTAGTCTGTAGCTATATAACCAATGTAAATAACCTGATAGCCCTAAGGTTATTATTTAAGGAAAGGTACAGGTGCAACTTGTTGCCCAAGATAATTTTTCGCTTTATTAATTTCACTGGCAGACACATGATTACGAAAGCAATAGCAAAGGATAGAAATAGTATGTTTATGTGTATGGTATTGTCTCGTATTCATATCTTGCAGGGTATACGTCAAAGTATGTGTGTTCAGTAATAATTATCATTATTTCACGTTTTCGCATTTCAGCCGCGCCACGCGAAAACGTTTCTTAGGGTATACGAGGACAGCGAAGACCCAAATCAGCCTGCGCATTCGCGCAGTCTGATCAGTGCCTTCGCTGCCCGCTATCAGAATCATATGACACTACTGAAGGTATCAATGATAGCAAATACCCGGATGAGACTTTGCGCATGCGCAAGAAGAATTTGAATCTGCGCATTTTGCGTATGTTCGAAGACACCTTTTTGCTTGACGTGGCCCAATTATGCTAAGGAACGCTTCAGAACATCGCAAATGATCAAACTCGTGTAATATTTTACAGGGGAGGAAATGTGTTTCATAGTCTAGTTAACCTTATTTTTTTTTATATATACAATTAACTGAATTTGGAAATCCACAAAAATGGGATGGCTGGTTTTGAATTACACTCCTTGGGAGTTTATTGCTGTTTGCACGTACCGTTTAACCCACTGAAGACTGGAGACCCCTCAAAAGGTAACTGGCAAACAGTGCAGACACAGATCAGACGCCGCAGAAAGCGGCGTCTGATCAGGGTCTCCACTGTTTGCAAATAGTTCAAACATTTTTTAGGAATATCTATATATGGCCTGACATACCTAAAATCGAAAACGGACTCATCCAATATATAGTGGGAAGTGTATTTAGTCTTTAATGGGTTAAGTCGATTTTGTAGTTAGGTTTTGCTGCCGGTCGCTCTAAGGCGGTGGCTCTAGTGTTGTTTAAATTTTGTGTGGTCTTGTGGTTGCTCGTTGCGGGACATCTTTTCGTGTTTTGTCCTGTTCGTTGTCATGTTGTCATGTTGTGCCTGACGGAACATGAATGGCATTGTAGTGGCATTTTTGGGAGGGAAGGGAATCGCTGCTTTGCTTTTCTTTATGAGTTGTGTATTGTATGCTGACACTTGGTTCGTTTGATCTTCCTCTAGATGTCATTGGTAGGTTATCTTCTCTGATTCAGGGGCTCTTTCGGGACATTTCCTTTACTTTGATATTTCGTCCACTTATCAAAAATCTGAATAGTTCAGCAACAGGCAAAACAACTATTTAATGACCAAAAATGTCGTCATCATTTTGCTCCAAAGCAGAGCTAATAAGTAGCCCTCTATTCAGATGAGACTGATGTGTTAATAAAGCTGGGTTTCCTCTTCCTCTTGGTGTCTGGGAAGGGCTGCGGTTTGTAATTGTGGCATTCCCTGGACTTTTTCTCTCATCTTTTTTTTTAATCAGGACTAAACCCGTTTTCAGTAGAGCATTAAGTTTATTAGGTTATCCGATGGGTGTCTTGTTCAAATGATACATCAGCACATCCGTGAAGGATGAACAACTCTACATTATTTCAGCTGCTGATTTGTAATGGCGATGTTGACATTCAGTGAAAAAATGAATAGCGCGCACTCATTTGCATATGTGTTTGTTAAAAGGTGACCAATCATACACACTATAACAATCACACCTTGTATAAAAATCCAATCATACACACTATAACAATCACATTTTGTATAAAAATCCCGGGATCACATGGAAACAAATATTCGATTGGTCGGCTAGTCTCGTTAATACTCGGAAATAGCCGTAATTAGACGGTCAAACTAAATACCGAACAAATTCTTAAAAATAACGAGAAGCACATCTTTGACATAAGGAAAGCACACATGAAATCACAACAGTGACTGATCCGCTTAACACATTTATGCCGAGTAGACTCTTCTGCCTAAACTCATTGAACTGCTCCATTTCCAAAAGAAAGGGTCTCTAAAGGTCACGTAAGCCTCACGCTGATGACATCGTATGTTGGCATCGGCGTGCTTCTTGTACTCGGAAATAATTGCTCAAAACTTTGAACACAAATTTTCAATTTTTTAAATGATGATAACACATAGTTTATGCAAATTATAATTTTTGCATCGTACTAGACAAGTGGTTACATGGCAAAACTTAACGGGAACATGTATGTAAACACGTTGCTTCCTAAACGCCGAAAACGACCGTATCACCAAAAAACTCATACAAAACGCTTTGATTTTGTGTCATGTGAATCTTACATCATGTACTTTTTATTAATTTGCTTTCTTTTCTATTGCTGTAGTCAGTCGCACTCAGTATAAACATATTTTATTGCATCATTTCATGGCAATGGGGTCGGGCCACAAGTTCTACCAACATTAGTTACGGCCCTCCCCCTACAAACTTTTATTACAACAATAACAGACACATGATAATGGCAAATTAAGAAACATTATCTAAATACTTGATATGGAGTGATTGTTTAACAAATTATGGATTCGAAAACAAATATACAATACATAATTTTTAAAAGATGATAGCTAATATGAGGTGATGAGAAAAGTAAAGTAAATAATTAACCAAAAAATGTAATAAGATAATGATGGAATGTCATGCTGGACTTAAGTTAGCAGCAAGCTAGTTGGTGAATCTTCTGGTATCCTTGATAAACGTGTGTACGGCTGTGAAAATAATAGTATTTTCTTCAGCTGTCAGATTTTCATCTCCAAACAGAAGAGTATAAATATTTAATGGATAGAAATCCCTAGTAGCTCGCAAAAGTGCATCTCTCTCATTATTGTAATTTGGGCAATTAAAGAAATAATGATCTGCATCTTCGACCTCTTCAGAACAACTACAAGTAGGATTAGGTGACAAATGATTTATATATAAATCAGATAGTAAATTACTACAATTATTTCTAATTCTAGCATGTAAAACTGAGAGATATCTGCTACCAGTTCGATAGTATGTTGGAACACTTGAATTATTTTGAAGCTTTTTCAGCCGATACTTAAAATGTGCTAGGGATGGTGAATTACGTAGTTCTATATCAAGAGAATTCCATGCAGAAATAGATGATGGAATACATGATTTACGTGAAATTTTAGTCCTGCAGAGGGGAACAGTAATATTTTGTTGATTTCGTAGAATATAGGTACTTATTTCTCCAACCGAAGTAGGAATCAGGTCAGATACGTATGTAGGAACAAGACCATTGATTGATTTGTACATGAAAATAAGTTTTTGCTGCCTGCGTCTTTCTGCAAGTGACACCCAACCGCATTCTCTATATAAATTGTCTAATGAAACCGATCTTGTTAAGCCTGTTACTATGCGGGCGGCTTCATTCTGAAGTTTTTGAAGAGAATTGATATCTTGTACTGTGCAGCCATCCCATACAACGCATGAATAATCGATAATTGGCAGTAAATATGATAAGTATATTTGGTTCAAAGCAACTCGACTGAATGTAAATTTAAGTTTCCGCATTATACCAATAACTTTAGATGCACTTTTAATTATGTTTTCAATATGGCAGTGCCATTGTCCATTACTACTAAATGTAAGACCTAAATGTTTGTGTTCTGTTACGAATTTTATGGGTGTACCATCAAAAATTATGTTAAGAAAAGATTCAATAAATTTTAAAGTAAAAAGCATTACTTCAGTTTTTAATGGGTTAAAATTTATTAACCACTGTGCTGCCCAACTTACTAGCATGCGTAAATCGTGATTGATAATACCTTCGATGTCTTTAATAGTAGCTGCAGAATAAAACAACGAGCTATCATCTGCAAATAACCTAGTAAGACTAAGAAGTGATTCAGCTATATCATTACTATACACTAAAAATAATAAAGGGCCTAGGACAGACCCTTGAGGAACCCCAGCTTCTACTTTCATTAAGCTTGATGAGGTATTTCTTATGACCACCTTTTGCTTTCTACCACTCAAGTAGTTACTAATCCATTCAAGTAGGTCACCATCTATGCCATTTTGTTTTAATTTAAAAATAAGTCCCTTGTGCCATACCCTGTCAAATGCTTTGGAAACATCTAAGAAAACAATACAAGAATATTGGTTGCTATCAAAAGTTTGACAAATATGATGATATATATCTATAAGTTGGAAAGTTGTAGAATGGTTGGGTAAAAACCCAGACTGATATTTGTAAAGTATATCATTTTCATGTAAAAAGTTATAGATATGTTTAAAAACTATTCTTTCTTGTAATTTACCAACATTACTCAATAGTGAAACAGGTCGAAAATTTGAAGGGTCAGAGTTGTCACCCTTTTTGGGTAATGGTATAACATTGGAATGTTTATAAATATCTGCAAACTTGCCTTCCCTAAAAGATCTATTAAAAAGTATACTCAGAGGTACAGCTACTTCTTTTGCTACAGTTTTAAGCATTTTGTTACTTATTCCGTCAGGCCCTATTGCCTTGTTCGGATTTAAAAGTTCGATGAGAGATGCAACTTCATGCTGTGTACATGTAATACTGGATAATCTATTCTGACTTTTATATTCGAAGGCAGGCAGCGCCACATTTTCATCATTAACAGTGGAGATCGACGTAAAATATTTATTTAACAATTCTGATTTATCTTCAGATGAAAAACAAAATTCATTTTGACCAGTAACTGGAAATGAGTTCAAGGGTGGAATGGAAGAAGAGGTACAATTGCCTTTAACAAAGTGGCGTATAACCTTCCAAAATTGTTTCTTATCGTTTGAGTGAAAATCAGAGATAGACAACTCCAAATTGTTATAAAACTGCTCTTTTGCGTGTCGCTTTAAATTGTTAACCTTATTTCGATAAAACTTATATCTTGCTAAAATGTTTAGATTACTCGATTTCTTGAATTTCCGTTTTAGTCTATCTCTTTTTCTTGATAAGCTTCTTATTTCTGAATCATACCATGGTTTGTCGTCAGGTCTTATAAGTACATTTTTTGATGGAACACTAGAATTAACAAAGTCAAGAAAAATATCATTAAACTTAGAACACGCTTCATCCAGAGTTCCCTGCCTTAGACAAGTCCAATCAAAATTAGATAATTTTTGTTTTAATAATGTAAAATTTGCCTTTTTTATATAAATAGATTAATCTACTAAAAGCTCCTTCGGTATCATATTGAAAAGGTAATGTTATATATGTTGCTTTATGATCACTGATGTTGTCTGGAACATCTAAAGTGCCAGAATCTAGAAATGGCAAGTCCTCTGTAATGATAATCGGATCAAGAATTGCTTGTTGTCGTGTTGGTTCTGTTATTACATTAGTCATCGAGTTAATAAAAAGTACATCCTTTATGTTATGAAAATTTGGATTTAGTAGATCTTCATTAAGGTCTCCAACAATTATCAGATTTTTTGAGTGTTCGAGAGCCTTTTCAATATTTAAATTAAAACTGTTAAAAAACTGAGCATCAGCTGTAGACGGACTATAAAATAAACCAATTAAAAACAACTCAGTTTTCACCTTTACTTCAACTCATAAAGACTCGTCACAAAAAATCTCAAGATCTGGTCTTCTCGCATGAAGTAAGCTTGAATTTAAATATGCCAACACTCCCCCTCCATGGTTTGTTCTATCTTTTCTGTATGGTGCACTGTACAAATTCGAAAGAAAAAGCATTTCTGTAGGGACATTATTATCTAAGTGAGTCTCAGAAAAACATAAAATATTAAATTCGGAAAAATTATCAAGTATAAAGTCTAATTTATTTCTAATGCTTCTGATATTCAAGTGCAAAATTGAAAGTTCATACCCATTTTCAGGACCCGGGTTAGTTTCTATGTCACCAGCTTGAAGAAGTAATAAAAACATGACAAAAAAGCATTGTGTATTATAAAAATTCAAAACCATGAGAAAATTTATGTGGTGACAAATGCATGAAAATAGCTTGTAAAGTGTCATTATAAGTATAAACACAGAATACATATATAAGCTGGTCGTAAATATTTTCTTGCTGCTTGAGATGGAGTGGTGAAACAGACCGATAGAGACCCTCCACTGATCAATGGAAATACCCATTGCACAGTGTAATAATCAAGATCTCAATTGTCCGTCTCACAACTGCATCTAACATTCGGCCAGCATGACAATGATAAATGAAAATAATTTGAGATAAATATAATAATGATGAATATACCAAGAAAAACGAAAAAATACGAGAAAACATGAACGTGATAGTACTTTTTGGAAGTTACAGAAACAAATTTGTGATAAGGTGTGAACTATAAATTCCACCATCTATTACACCATCTCGGACCATCTCGGACAATAAAACCATCATAAACAGCTGCAGTGAAGTAATAATAATTCAGATCAGTTAAACAGATTTTTTTTTTAAATACTTTTACTTACACCAGGTTTTAAGTGACAAAAAGACGTGCAATGATTACATGGATGGCAAACCAGATGACAATCTCAGCAGACCCCAGTCAGACTGCTCCTGTAAGAGATGTATGACTGGGGTTTGCAAAGTTGGTTGAGATTGTTAAAAAATCTATCTTACGTTTGATTTATCCTAAGAAGCACAAATGACAGTAGTATTAGACAGCCAGGCAAACAATCAACATTGAATATTGAACAGTGCAGTTTCCAGACACTGCTCCCACTTGAGCAGTCCGATTTGGGTCTTCAGAGCTTAAATATACTTTACAGTTTATTACACACACACACACACACACACACACACACACACACACACACACACAAACACAACTAGAATCAATCATGTCAAAGGTCTAAATAAGAGTGAGTATCAGGTAAGTAATTCTCTCATTACTCGACGAAATCACATGCCACCGGCACCGACCAGAAGTGCTTCAACGAAGCTCCCCTAATGAGTACCACAAACACATCCTCGTCAAGAAATAAGAGAAATATAGATACGTTATAGTGGAAGAACGCACCTTATCCTTACCTATGTAGACTGCGATACATTTTCTTCGAAAAAGTGGGTAAGAAAAATATACCTTTCTATCAAACAAGTGATATGAAACAAAGATGTGCATACTGACAGAATGGCAAACTAAATAGCAGACAATGCAGACCCCAGCCAGGCTGTTACATCTGGGGGTCTGGTCTGGGTCAGCAATGTCTGCTTATCAGAGCTCATTGCTCTACATCGCACCATGTTTGCCATTACGGTAACATGATTTTATTTTATTTATTAATTTAAATAAATTTTACAGACTTTATGCCTAGTACTCTAAAATAAAATAAAAGTTTCAGCAGACGACACTGTAACACCCCTCCACAGATAGACAAGATCCAGCATTCCAGGCAAAAAAAAAAAAAAAAAAAAGAAAATAAAATAAAAATATAAAAAAATGTATATATATAAATATAAATAAATAAATAAACAACAATTGAGAAAAAGCAATGCCAATCCATTGTCTGCTGAATTGATTAGGAGAGTGACAAAAGGGGGTATATATATATATATATGTATATACATATATATACATATATATATACATACATACATACACACATACATACATACATACACACATATACACATATACATACACACATACACACACACATATATATATATATATATATACACATACATATACATATATATATACATACATATATATATATATATATACATTAGGTCATAATTTTCTTTATCTTTAGGTTTTCAGGAAATTTTTTAAAAATAAAAGTCAAAAAGGATTGCCATTGGAAACAAAGAACACAAAAGATCACGACAATCGGAGACTCGGTTTTGAGTCTCTCCATATGCGACACTGTGGTTTGCGAAGCTGCATACGCCCTCTAGCGCCGGTTTAAGCGGTATTTGATTTTCAAAATAGCCAAAATGGGCTCAATGATCCCAAAGGAAATAAAATATAACCTGCACTACGGTGATGTATGGGGAAGTTGCTGTCGAGAGGTAGAAATAAAAATAAAAATACAAAAGTGGAAAAGCTTGGGTCGATGAAATAAAAATTTTTTTTTCCACTAAAATACATGTAAAATGCATTTTTTCAGCCCTGAATTCGAAGGGTAGGGACATAAAATAAAAACTGAAATTGAAATGCCAATTTTATTTTTCGGGGGTGGGGGTGGGGATGGGGAGGGGAAGAGCGGTGGGCGCTGAATCATAGGATAAGCTCTCCCGTAAACCTAATAATAATAATAATAATAATGATAAAAACTGTGGACTTACCAAAGGGAGCTGGTTTTGTAGTTCAATTAAAAATCAGTTCTTGTTCAGCAACTGGATCTTTAATCTGAACAGGGGCTGTTTAGTTAACTTCACGATCCAAAAGACGGTGCACTGCATTGACATTATCTCTGCCAATGATGCTAATGGAGCATGAAATAATGTAGCAAGTACAGGAATTGAACCCATGACCTCTAGCACCAGAACCCAATGCCCTAACCACTGCGCTACCATGATTTCTTTTTGACATTTATCAAACTCGTTCAATAAAGTCAATCTATTGCTCACCAAGACTCGCAAAGAATACAAAATTGAACTTGCTGAATAATTATCATATGAAAACGAACACTCATATTGATTGCTACATTGTACTTTTAGTGTCATATAATGTATCGTTAACTGCTATATAAGGGCTAATGGAATCGGCTTGACCATTTGGAAACATTATAGAATCTGTGGAATTTTGCACAATCTGTGCGACAGATGCTTATCATTTGAGACCGTTTTACAGGTAAAGAACCATAATAACATATATGCGAATAGCATAGGTTCTGGCGAGACTGCGAATCTGCGCAGTCTCGCCAGAACCTATGCTATTCGCTCACGAAAGCGGAAGGCCCAGGGGGAACTTTAGTTATAGAATTAGACATGAGGCCTCGCTAAGGGACAGGTCATGCGCACTGAAATAGTGATTTGACGGAAAATTCGAAGAGCCCTTTTCTCGAACGCAGCTCTTTTTTTTTTAAATGTTGCTGAGTATTTGAAAGGACAAGCTTCCGGTATGACCGTTATGACCATGTAATATCGCTGTCATTTCAAGTGTACATGTTCAGGTAGAGTTCAAAAGCAGTGAATCAAAACAAGGCTTTTTATGTACACGGCCTTGGCTTTTCTTTATTTACTCCGGGTTTTCGGCCATTTATGAGCCACATCGGGAGAAAACGTACCTTCTGACATGTGCGCCCAACGAAGACAGATCAGCCTGCGCTTCCGCGCAGACTGATCAGAGTCTTCAAAGTCCGCATGAAGAAAATTTGCATCCTTTGTTATTTAAACTGCGACAGTGAAGATTCTGATCAGACTGCGCGAATGCGCAGGCTGATCTGAATCTTTGCCGGGTGCATATGTCCAGAGATACGCTTTCGGATGTTATGGCTTTTTTGTGGCCTGAGCAAACAGCGTGATTCGTTTCAATACCTTTTTTACCCGAAATATTTGCATAAACTTCAAATTTTCTATTTTACCGCCTGATGGTGTTTCTAAACAAGTTGTTGAGTAGCAAACACTGTAGTCCCAGATCTGACGCCGCATTCTCTGGTGGCTGACCTAGATCTACGTCTGAATTTTTAGGCAGGGATTACAAAGTATTCGGAAATGGAAGGTTCGGACCCTACTCATATAATGAGGGCGCAGGATACACTTGGTAGTGTTCTGCCATTATTGACAAGGGAGACAACTCATCAGACCTGTTTACATTCCTGCACACGTTATTTACTAAAAGGGGTCTTTTTTTAAATATTTGTTTCTGCTACTACGAGCAACCATTTTTTCTTAGTAAAAAAAAAAACAAACATATTTTTTACAGAAGGAAGGTAAAACAATTCTGACATAGTTACCTCCCCTGAAAGTGTAAATTTCCCCCTTAAAGGTAATCTGCTTTTATTCTGTATCAAATTCTGGATCAACGTTTGACATTTCATGCCAAGAAGAATGACCACAATTATTTTTTCTCTTTAGAAAACATTTTTATTTGTTTCATCTCTAGTTTGTCGGCCTAAACTTGCCCAGTAAAACTGTGGTTAGGTAAACTGACCGCGCTCGACATTACACCCAGCAAGCATTCTACGTAAATCTACATCACTCCTGGAAAAAAGGTCTTCTCTAAGAAGAAAGAATTTGCTCAGCTCGTGAGCACATTCTTTCCTTTAAGAGTACATACCTTTAAACAGCAGGGACTTCTTTGCTAGAATGCAAGCAGCAAGAGCTTTCTGTGTCCTTGTGAAATTGGCCGAAAATGTACAAATAAAATAATGATAATTATATAAATTTCACTACTTTGCGATGTCTAAACAAAGATTCTACAGACTGGCAAACTATGCAGACCCTGATCTGGGTCTGCTCCGTTTGCCAATGTCTGTCTATTTGAATATTTAGGAAAAAGCATGGTTTTATGTTTAAGTTGCAATCTACGTAGGTGAGCTCGTTCACCTTGTAATGATGATCATGATTTCAAGTGATCATCCTAGATTTTCAAGGTAGCACCCTTGAATAGTATTGGTAACTTAGGGTCAACAAGGTGATTTGGTACATTTGTACGCAACGCATGAAAATGGCCCTTATGCCAAATATCGAAATCCACCGGAATATCTCGCAGACTGCTGAGTGTCTTGTCTGAACACATAAAGATACGACCATAGAATGTATCAGGCTTAACCATGCCTTGATCAGAATAGTGCAGACGTGCAGGCGAACCACGTATTCCTTGTTCTTTTATGGCTCATGAGCCCCTTGTGACGTGCACCAGTTAACCCCTAAAGTGCAGCAGATGACAATTCTGTTGTTTTTATTTATTTTCCCTAGAAAGCAAGTCTTGGCATTTAATGTGAATCGTCTGCTCGGCAGACGATTCACATGACATGTCAAAACTTGCTGACTCTGAAAAATTATAATATGTAAATAATAAAAAGATAGAATCGTCTGCTAGAAATATTGCTTTGCGCTTTAAGGGCTAAACAAACATCGCTGACCAGTGACCAAGGCTATGGGCATGGTGCCTAGTACAATGACCATGTTGACAAAGAGAAGTGTGTTACGTGTTTTGATAACAATGGCTGATAACAGACCCACACGAGATATAGCTTTGCAACGTGACACCCGCTTGTATTGTGACCCTACATCGAGAATTCATAGCATTCTGAATGATCTGTTAGCCTTTACGACTTGCTGGGAAAATATAACAGATAATACTTCCCTTATTTCTCCCAGAAAACAGGATTTGACATTTCATGCAAATTGTCTCCAATGGATACAATGTGCATGCTATGTCAAATCATGTTTTCAGATAAATATAAGGCAATACAATATATTTCAATATGTCGTCTACTGAAAATTTTACTAAGCGTAAGCTACTAATCGTAAGGAATTAACTTTTTTTTTTTTTTGATTGCATCCAACGGACGTAGGAAGCCTTTAACACTTTGCATGCTTGGATATATTTTCAGTTGACGGCAATTTGAAATATTATTCTTATTTCGCTTTCCCATCCCCCGACCACCCCCAGCCCACCCACCCACACACACAAACACACACAAAGTAGCATTTGCCATTTCATATCAATTGTCTCCTTAAGAACAAATCTGCATGAAATCTGAAAGCCTATTTTCTGGGAAAGTTAAGAAACAAATATGATACATTTATCGTCTGCAAAATTTGCCCTGAGAGTGGTCAAGGTTAATACTACTGTCATAGTTTCATTGAAGGCGTAAGGTGGGTTTTCCGTGACAGGACTTGATTAAGTGCATAAACACTCAGCACGCTATGGGCAAATTCGGCAGACGACAAATTGATCTTTTACTTATATTTTCCAGAAAATAGGCTTTGGCATTTCATGCAAATTAGGAGACAATTTGCATGAAATGTCAATTTCTATTTTTAAAGGAAAATAAGGGGAAAAAATCAACATGTCGTCTGCTGAAATATTTACCCAGTATGCTAAGCATTAAGAGCAATCCAAAATGGTATTACCATAATCCTTATGTTATAGTGTACACTGGTACAGAGGATGGGTTGGTATCTGCTTAACTGATAATGTTAAAAGGAACTCCGGTTTTGGAATCTGACTTTGTTTACTTACACTTCAGTTTTCTTGAAAATAAATTTAATCTGCGACGTCCTAGGTTTTGACACATCTTTGAATTTCTCATGTACGCAATTTTGGACAGTCAGTATATATATGTACATCTTTGACTTTCTCACGGACACAATTTATGGACATTGTCGATTAACACATTACGAAAACAAGCCTATTCAAATATACTGAAAATCTTACCATCAAAAAATGAAAACAAAAATCGGATAGAAATTCTTCTATTTTTCATATTTCTGCTCAAAACATGGATTGTGGGCACACCTTAGAACCGCCTCGGCGAGGCGTTTCTAACGAGTACCCACAATCTATGTTTTTGAGCAGAAATAAGAAAAAATAATATATACCCCTGTAAACCCCAGTTTTACTTTATAAAAGTGGGGTTTAAGGGGGTCAAATTTATATAGGCATGTTTTCGTGATGAGAACGCCGACTATGCCTGTCTGTCCATACTTATGTGTGTGCACAAATAACCCATTTATGTCGAGTGGACTCGTCTATCTTTCGTTTTGGACTGATCCATTTTGATTTCTAAAGGGTGTCTGTTTTTTATGATTGTCATTTTACAGACCTTCTTATATTTAACCCTAGTCCTGCTGAACCCGGATATGTCCTGCTTTGCAAACAGTGTAGATCCAGATCAGTTGGCTTCTGAAGAAGCCAACTGATCTGGATCTGCACTGTTTGCCATTAAGTATATGAATTTATATCAACAGTCTGAATTAAGTAATCTGATTGGCTGAAAATTAGAAATGGGTGTGGCATCTTAATTTATTCAGCAGGACAAGGGTTAATGTATACAGTAGAAACTTATTAGACACTGGATTCTGTGGCATTGATCTGGGGTACACTGTTAGCCATTGTGCCTTTTAGGGGACGCAAGGTTCGCATAAACTGGTTAAAATGCTGAAAGATATTTTGAGAGACAGTAGATGATGCAGTTTTTACATTTAACTATACACACCTCCAGATATTATAGGAGTCGGCCTCGGTGCCTCAGCCGGATGCGCGTCCGACTGGTGATCAGGAGGTTGCTGGCTCAATGTAAAATATTTTCTACGGTAATTCTCTCCTTTCTGCTCATTAAAGCAGGGCAGTTGTCAGTTTCTGGCGAAAGAATGTGCGCAAGTACTGGTAACCGCTTAGAGGGCTAACCCTACCCAGAAAAAAGTCTGTAGGTAAAAGACCGCGATCGACATGACCCTAATACGTTGACTGGGCCATGAAACCTCAACACAAACAAACAAAAAGAGCCTCTAATTGATAAAAAGTAGCCTCTAGCATGTGCGCCTAACAGAGACACAAAACAACTTGCAATCTCATCAGAGTTTTCATTGTCCACATTAAGACACTTTGCAACCTTGGCTATCCCTAATGCGCTCAGTGAAGACTCTCATCAGATTGCACCAAGCGCAGGCTGATCTGAATCTTTATTTGGCGCACATGTCCGAGGATCGAACACCGATGGCTCGGTTACCAAGACTAATTCGAAGCAAAATTTGTGAATATTTGAGGCATTTTTTTTACATTTTACCGTAAAACGTATAGTGTGTGTACTCATAAGAATCGTCTCATCGAGGTCATCGAGGTGATTCTAATGAGTACACACAACATACTATTATTGTACAGAAGATAAAAAAAGACTTCCTTGAATTATCGCCATTTGCTTCCAGACCTGGAACCATGATTGACTCTCAGAGACTCGAACTACCCATACCTCTAACAAGTTTTCATGGTTCCAAAAAATGTTCGAGCCATTGAGGTTCGACTGTTTGCAGTTTGTATTAAAAACGAAATGATCACTGGGTTGTGGCATATTAAAGAGGAACTTGAGTAAAGCTTTCCGGGTACCGTAATTACCGTATGTATTCGGACAGATAGGCCTAAGCAAACAGTGTAGAACGCGGCGTCTCATCAGGGTCTACACTATTTGCCTTTCATCCAGCAATTTTAGACACAACATTGGGTCGTAATTTGTACTTGTTCAAATTTTAGAACAAGTACGGTAATTGAAGGAATTGGGGTGTCCGAATACAAGGGAAAGTACTAGTTCTACTGTAGCCATATTTTCCCTAAATATTGGACATCCTTACATTCTTGTTCTATGTTTATTACCTGTTGATGCGTCATAACAACTCCTGCATAGGTTTCAAACAGTGCAGACACAGATCAGACGCCGCTTTCTGCGTCGTCTGATCTCATTCCCGACAACCGACGCCATAACGACGATGAAAACACGTATTTTTTCTGTAACATTTTTTCGGAATCTTACTGAATAAACTAGGGTTTTGAAAAGATCAGAATATTCACTTAGTGTACAAAGTTCAATGACAAGCGGATTTTTCGTCTTCAGAAAAACTGGGCCTTTGAAATGTAACGGATATTCAGACACTTCGACCATCCATATTGGTATTCAATAATTTAATCGTTTGAGCGTAATTCGGATCGAAGTATCTGCAATAACTTATAATTACCCAGCTAGCATTCTACGTAAATCTACATTGGGCCGTCATCGGCCCGTCAGCTACCCTGACGGGCCGATGACGGCCCGATGTAGATTTACGTAGAATGCTGACTGGGTATATGGTGAAAGACAGTGCTAAATGGAGATGTTTGGTGCACTTAGTGAATTTGCACTGTAGTATGCATTCTTTATGATTTTGACATGCATCCGAACAATTGATACAGTCGCATCTATGTGCAAATCATCATATTGATGATATAGGTCGTTGCCCTTGGATCTTTGTCTACACTGTTTGTTGCATGTGTATCCCAGAAGAATTATTATGGTACATGTATCTACAGTATATTATACATGTATTAGGCTTTTGCCAATGTGTCAGTAATACCAAGTCTTGCAAGATTTAGAATACCAGACTTTGCACATGTTCATAGAAGCCTGGTACTTTTCTTATAAGAATTTTGCGGGTTATATTTGAATAGACATATTTAAAAAGCAGCTGCGTGTACATGTACATGCATGAGATAGAATCGTCTACGAGGGTCCTGCAAAATGTTCTGTCACTAACAGGCCTCCTTGGTTTACCCCAGGTATATTTTAAAATGCTTCACTGCTCTTGAATGGTGTGTTGAATAGCTAACGATACCCGTTCATTTCGTGCAAATTGCTTTCCAACTGACCGAGTTATTTTTTAATTGAAATAGATGCAGTCATATACACTGATCAATTTACTTTTTACAATAAGAAACTACCAAGCAAAGGATGGTCAGGAGTCCACCTTTTACATGACAGCGCCTCCTCTCATAAGTGTGAGGTTGTGAAGTTTTTTGGGGGCTTCTGAAAAGGTGAAAGTTTTAAAACATCCACTTTATTCACCTGACCTAAGTCCCTGTGACTTCTCTTTATTTCAAAGGCTTAAAAAGAATGCTTTCTGGAAATAAGTATACGTCTAGAAGTTCTCTTGGCAGAGCTATTTATCAGTGTCTCCAACATATATCAAAAGAAGACTATTTATCTGCTTTTCGCAACTGAGTAAAAAGGTTACAAAATGTTTTTCAGTAAAGGGGGAATACTTTGAAGGTTTGTAATAAAAATATGTTTGATAAACCGTAGCACTGAAGTAATCGAACCCAGTGATAAAACTTTTTGTAGGACCCTCGTATATAGTAGGCTGAGCTAGGCTCTGTGCCTCTCTGTTATGGACCGCATCTAGCAAATGCGTGCTTAGAATGAAATAACAGACAAAATATACCTTTTTTCTGATATATATTTCTGTTAGGGCAGGGGTAGGTAAATGCGCACTTGAAACCGATCGTAAAGGAAAATCGTAAAATACTAATAAATATGAAATGCAAAATCATCTTCTGTAGGGCCATATAAGACTACCTGCATTAACACGTGTCAAGATGTTGACTCAATGTTGAATCGACGTTGTTTAAACCTTGTGCGCCCCCCAGCTAGCATTCTACGTAAATCTACATCGGGCCGTCATCGGCCCGTCAGCTACCCTGACGGGCCGATGACGGCCCGATATAGATTTACGTAGAATGCTGACAGGGCCGCTGGGTTGCTTCTGCTGACCGTTCCATAACGGCTCATGTGCTGCAGTCCACTTTATATGTATATTGTCGATTATTACAACTGATGTTGTGACGACGTTGGGTCGGTCGTCAGACTAACTGACGGCTCCCTTTTTAACCTTTTGCCCAATAAAAACAAGAAAACCATTATTTTCTTTATTTTCTCGATTGTGGACGAGATTATCGGCGACTGTTTGTATCTCTGGTGTTGGCGCTTACCGCAATAGTGCGCTCTTGGGCGGGCACCAGATATTTTTGTTTCGTCTGGAAAGCATGTATGTAAAAAATAAATAAATAAATAAAAAGAACTACTTATAAATATGATTGTAACATAGGTGTAAATATCATATATTCACAACATGATTTAATCATTTTGGATAAAAATCAGTCACGTCCTTGTCAGTTCCTGGTCTTATTAGTTCAGCAGCCATGCGACTGTTTACACGTACATATACAATGCAAGCAGAAAATCTCACGTATTGGGACAAAGTCTATTTGTTTGTCAAATGCACTTAGGAAGCTTCACTTTCAATGCCCTGTCTTAGCGATGCATCGTAGCACTCTACTGTATGTATACGCATACTGGGCCTGTCAAGCGAAAACGTGCCTTAGAACATGCGCAAATCCGAAGATTAAGATCATCTTGCGCATGCGTCAGGTATCACCCGAGCCTTTGATCTCCATTCATTCTTCTGTAGCATCCAATGGTTCTGTTTGCGGATAGTGAAGGCCCTGATCAGACTGCGAGGATGCGCTGGCCGATCTGGGCCTTCGCTGTCCGCATTAGCCCGAACACGCGTTTTCGAATAGAGCGACCCACTCTAATCCCAGATATTATTTCTCGATTACTCTTAGAAGTGTTGTGCTGCTGCTCTATCATAATGTACAGATTTAATCATTCAACTGGTTGAGGTTCTCTGTAGGAAACCATTTTTCCCCATACAAACTGTCGGATTTTCGAAGAGCCCAAAGTGTCCGATTCTTCTCGCTCGTTGGAATCAAATGTTTACTTTACCTGGCAAACATGTGCCTAGCCGGGTCCACTAGCAGACCAGTTGTTTGCCGTGTGTTTATATTAATACTGTGCAACACCAACTATTTAGGTTGCTTGCGCCGTCCGAGTGGAGACCAGGAGGTCGCGGGTTCAACCCCCGCCGAGGTCGGCAACATTCTTTCGTGGAGATTGATCATGAAATATTTTCTACGGTCATTCTCTCCCTTCCGCTGATTCAAGAAGGGCAGTTGTCAGTTTCTGGCGAAAGAATGTGCACAATACTGGTTAACCGCTTAGAGGGATAAGCCTGCCCAGTAAATGTGTGGTTAGGTAAACTGACCGCGCTCAACATGACCCCACCGGGTTCTGGGCCGTAAAACCTCAACACAAACAAACAAACACATTACGAAAACCCGCCTATTCAAATATATAGAAATTTTCACCTTCTAAAACAGAAAATTTTCAGATAAAAAACTCTGATATTTTTCATATTTCTGCTCAAAACATAGATTGTGGGTACTCGTTAGAACCGCCTCGGAGGAGAGGCGGTTCTAATGAGTACCCACAATCTATGTTTTTGAGCAGAAAAAGAAAAATAATGTTTTCCCCTGTAAACCTCAGTTTTACTATATAAAAGTGGGGTTTAAAAGGGTCAAAATTATATAGGCATGTTTTCGTGATGTGTATGTAGTATGCTGGCAGATGAGTTGATAAAGAGAAACATTTGATGATAATCATGGGATATTTTGCCTTATTTCACTATAAAACCCTTTTTGTGGTACTCACCAAAAGCGCCTCGATAAAGCATGTTTAATATTTATCCATAACAATTGTCTGTTGCTTTTTTTGTGCGAACAACGACGGCCCTGACTCTCCCGCTGATTTACACAATCCTTTCCTTGTCTACACTGCGAAATATACGAACATGTCATGACATTTCAGACCTGAACCTAGAAACACATTATTGTACTTTTCCAAATGCTTCGGCTTCACAATTTCGAATTTTCTGTTGACAGTAGATGTCATCTGATTCTACTGGTCTACCTGCTAAAGACTCTTTTCAAATCCTTCTCCTAACAGGTCTCCTACTGACCGTTCCAAGGTCATTCCTCCGTTGCATTTTGTCCTTGTTTGTGTCTCGATGTTTCACATGTGGCATTTGTCATTATATTACTATATAAAAGTGGGGTTTAAGGGGATTAAAATTATATAGGTATGTTTTCGTGATGTTTTCATTTTCTCTTTTTCTTTAGCTGTGCTTCTTGACTATGGCATTTCTCGGGTACCTTCATTTATACAATTCCGGTAAATGCATACATATGAACTATTTTGCTGTCGCTTTGCTAAGAGGGACAAAAGGAGATCTTCATCCGTGTGCAGGGAAACATAAATGACAATGTGTAGGCCGTGTGTAGGCGGCTGTGAAATTTATAACTTTAAGAATGTGCTTTTGTAGAGGACCTAGAACTTAATGACAACCAGCTGATTTGTTAAACTGGACTTGTGTGCATTTTATTTGTTAATCAGTGGTAAGCAACACTCTCTGAAAGTCAAGAGCACCAGGCTCCGAGGTTTTAAAGTTTTTTTTCATGCTCAACTCAAATGAGCATGAACTTTGTTCTGCTAACAAATCTCAAATTACTAACAATTGCAAATTCTTTCTCGCTAAACATAGCTGAGCGTAAAAATGTATCTGCTAATAAATATGAAAATGCTAACTATTGTTTGCATTTTCATATTTATTAGCAGAAATATATAGTTGGCATTTTCATATTTATTAGCAGAAAAGTTTTCATGCTCAGCTGAGTTGAGCATGAACAAGTTTTATAACCTCGGGGCCTGATGTACCTTTGTTGGTACGAGATAACATGACTCGTGACGTCAGAAAACGAACCTTACGGATATATTCACCAAGCTAAGATTCAGATCGACTTTAGCATTTGCCCAGCTGATCAGAGCCTTCACTTGTCGTATTTTGGATAATGCGAAAACACGCCTATTCAAATACATAGAAAATTTAACCTTCAAAAAGTGAAAATTTTCAGAAAAAAAAACTCTGGTATTTTTTATATTTCTGTTCAAAACATAGATTGTGGGTACTCCTTAGAACCGCCTCGGCTGGGCGGTTCTAACGAGTGCCCCAATCTATGTTTTTGAGCAAAAATTAGAAAAGAATAATGTATACCCCTGTAAACCCCAGTTTTACTATATAAAAAGTGGGGTTTACATGTAAGAGGATCAGAATTATACAGGCATGTTTTCGAGATGAAAGCCAAGGATGTAAAGTTTGTTCATGCAGGTTGATTTGAACCTTCGTTGTGCGCTTATGTCAAAAGGTATGATTTCTTACTTTGCGATCCATTTCAAGATTAGAACTCCAGCACACCTCCTTCAATAGCAAAATAATTCTCTGATGCTTAATTAACCCTTTAAGCGCCAGTCACAATTACAGCAGACGATATCTTGAATTATATTATTTTATTTGTCAGAGAAAATTAGGCTTGATTTTTTTTTCATGTAAATCGTCTGCCCAACAGATGATTTACATGAAATGTCAAGCCTTATTTTCTGTGAAATAAAAAATTGTTACATCAGTCTTAGAAGGTCGTCTGCTACAAATTTGCCTATCGCTTTAAGGGCTAACCGATATATTCGGATAAAAAAGTATTTATAAATAGAAAACTCTCATTTGCATTCGGCGCGAAAGTCAGCATGCGGCATTAACATTGTAGCGCTATTGAATTTGATGTTAATAAATATAGTCCTCATTTGAGATATCGACAGTTTCTAGATTGCGAATGTTATACATGTAGAAAACCCTAAAGGGATATTTCTATCAACTTGGTTACACGAATGTACCAGCTATGTGTAGAACTCTAAGTAAGCCATTTCTTTAAACAAAAATCTTTGTTTTTTTCTAAAGAAAAAATGAATAACAACAACAAAAAGAGAAAAAAAAGACATGTTTCCAAAATACACAAAGGCCCCCGCCCTTTGGTCTTTGCCCTTACTATTGCTTAAATGCTCAATCTGTTATATAGTTTGACCCCTAGCACCACCCCAGGGGCCCAGAGACAACTCTAGCACAGAGTTGAAGGTGTAGGTCTGGGCAAGTAGCATAAAGATTAACTTCCTACATAAAAGGTACCCAAGTTATGACCTCTAAATGTAAATGTATATGTTAATTTGAATGAAAATTGAACATTTGTTAGACTGCTCATGAAGAATATAAAGACATTTTTTTTGCATAAAATGCTAGAAATAACAAAGTAATGGAAAAAGCTTGTTTAAAACGTGCAGACCCTGGATACCCCTGGTTTTACTATCTGCTTTTTCTAATATATAGAAAATTTCACCTCCAAAAAATGAAAACAAATCAGATAAAAACTCTGATATGTTTTATAGTTCTGCTCAAAACATAGATTGTGGGTACTCGTTAGAAACGCCTTGCCAAGGCGGTTCTAACGAGTACCCACAATCTATGTTTTTGAGCAGAAATAAGAAAAAATAATGTATATCCCTGTAAACCCAAGTTTTACTATATAAAAGTGGGGTTTCAGGGGGTCAAAATTATATAGGCATGTTTTCGTGATTTTTTTTAAGTTTCCCTGTCCAACCCTACTATAACGTAATGAAACCAAATATATTTTATGGCCTTTTCTTCAATCTCAAAAAAGAATGTTGCCCTTCCGAGCTTTGCGTAAGAAGACAATAAAGCTCAAATTATTTATAAAAGTATGGGCATTATAAACATTGTTACTTGATAAACAAACATAATATTATCCCGACCGCCATGTCATTACCCTCTCTTCTTATTGGCCCAGTCGTGTATCAATAGCCCCTATCTATAGCTATTTTCATTGGTTGGCTGTGGTTAATCACGGAAACGCTTGCACAACTATATTGCTTAATTGTAACCACCACAATTTGGTTTCACCTACCTTAATCGGTGATTCAGCTTGGCTACTTGATAGGGGTATTTAATTAAGCAACATTAACAGTTTGGCCGACAAGGAAACATGACAAAGTATATAATTTCATTTATTTTAATAATCGTTTTATTCATGTAACGATGTCAGTGTCATATAATAAAGGTAATTAGCCAATAACGTTCCATTTTAAAGTTGGAAATGTCTAGCTTGCCTATATAATGCCTTCCGTATTTCGGTGCTATTTCAACGCAATTTAGTTCAAAATTTAACTATAAAACTTTTGCATTATTTACTATATCCGTATAAAATCAGTGAGATTCTTGAGTGAGTGCATAATACATGTATTGAAACCTTTGCCATAATAAACGTGTTGAAACCTTTGCCAACAACAATAAAACGTACTCTTGCATTTTTTTTAAATTCCTCCTATACAATTTTACAAAAGACTGGTAAAATAATGAAACCACATCACAAAAACATGCCTTTACAATTTTGAACCCCTTAATCCCCACTTTATATAGTAAAATTGGGTTTACAGGGGTATACGGCGAGGCGGTTCTAACGAGTACCCACGATCTATGTTTTGAGCAGAAATATGAAAAATATCACTGTTTTTGCAAGTGAAATTTCCTATATATTTAAATAGGCGTGTTTGCGTAATGAGGCACTTTCTCAACGCAGTGTAATGATCTTCAAACGTAAATGGGTCACAACGTGAGAAAACTTACCTTCCGAAATGTGCGCCCAACGAAGACTCAAATCAGCCTGCGCTTCTGCACAATCTGATCAGAGTGTCCGTTGTCCACATGAACAGAATGGCTATCCAAAATGTGCCCAGTGAAGATTATGATCAGACTGCACAAATGCGTACGTTTTCTGGCGGTGCGACTCAAATACCACATTTGGCACATTTCAGGTAGGATGTATAAAAATTATGTCTGTTTTTATATAGTTAGAAATTAAATGATAACTTTTTCCGATTTGCGCTGGTTTGGTTTTGTCTATTTCCTCTTCCTCTTTGTGTCTCTGAAGGACTGCGGTTTGCGATTGTTGCATTCCCTGGACTTTTCTTTTACTTTTTTTGTATATCAACGCTTGAAGAGACATCGAAATTGAATAAAACGACGTAATAATTACCAGATCCTGTGACAAAGATATCGCCAAAAATGTTATATGTGCTGTATCGACGTTACTCTTTCTTAACAGTTTATTTACACAAGATATACAATGCGGGAGTCATTTATCACATATTACATCTAGCAGCAGTTGCAAGTGATAGTGGAATCTCGTTTTGATAAACATTCAAGAGCAGTAGTAAATCTTACGTAAATGTCAATCAAATCATTAACAACTTCAGAGGCTAAACCCATTACAAGTTCTTTCCCAGCCGTTGTAATGAAAACGATCACTTAAGCCTTAAATAAACGCTGTTATGATATCGCAGATAATTTGTATATTATTACTAAACAGCTTATATAAAATGACAAGTGTATCAAATGCGTCTGTGATGTATTTTCATTCTTTAATGATCTCTCGTATCTCCACGGAATAATTTGCACGAAACGTCAAAGCCACTTTCCTGGTATGTTCTGTAAACTGTGTGCCATTTAGGAACATGTAACACATTGGAGAAATGGTAACAGCAGAATTGAGTCTGTAAATGCATTGATGGATTCTGTAACTCTGCACTAACCCTCTAGCGCCAAGTTGAGCAGAACTCCGTTGTACGTACAAATGAAATGGGGTCAACAGTCTCAAAGGAACAGGGCATATTATCTAATGGCGTTAAGTGCCGTGTTGCGACTTAAAAGACTTTCACAAATTTAGCGAATCGGTTGAGTATAATCCAAAACGGCATTTACACTTGGTTAAATGCATGAGCAGGAATCCTGGATCTATTTTCTTTTCTTAGATTTCTAGAATGCGTTCACTCACATTCACAAGGTTAACAGGACCCATTTGGACGTATAAGAAATGATGTTTTAATAATTGTGGATGTTGTCGACGAGTAGGTGTTAGGTAATTGTATCGATTCCTGATCATTGCCTTCCTGTCTCTTTACATATCGATGGAATCTACCAAAAGGAAATTCATTGCTATAATAAGTGCATGATTTTACATATTTTTTTCTAGGGCTGTGGGCAATATGCTTGCCACGGATTTGGTTTTGTTGGGGTTCTTGTTCCTTGAATAAGAAATTCATATCCTGTACCAAACTCAGTTGGACCGGATAAAACTTCAGTTTTACTGGTATATTCAATATGTGTAGGGAAGATCATCGGTCTTGTTTTCCCCGTTTCGTCAAAATACATCTGAAATATTTTCAGAAGTAAAATGCATGAGCCAGCGCGCCACAAATCCTACAATAAGACTTGTGCGACCAGCGAAGACTCAGATCAGCCTGCGCATCCGCGCAGTCTGATCTGAGTCTTCGCTGATCGCGTGTGCCTTCTACAGCTTCCAGGCTATCCGAAGAGTGATGAACGAGATCCCTTGACATACTGGGTGGATGATCAGGCTAATCGGAGTCTTTGCATGTTACACAGGTTTTATTGTAGGTTTTGTCGTGCGCTGATTCATATGACCTTCTGGCCCTGACCGCGCCGACAGTTTCCTATAGTTATACAGTGGTTTAGGTTTAGATTGTTAAGTCATAATAGTCTTGAAAATTAAAGTGTGGGCTTTCAAAAATCCCATTTTAAACACGCGTCTTTGCAGGATTCGGGTTATGTTTAAACAAACGGGAGATCAACACTTGTAATTGGGGTGCCATTTGGAGTTTTAATTACACTGTCCCTGACAACAGAACTTGCTGAACTATTTCATAAATGAATTAAACAATACGTTTGTGTTTTTCTTTATACTGGCTTAAAAGTTTGATAGGCTACGCTGTTGTGTCGCGTTACTAGTGACTCTCGGTCAATAGAGCCGTTCGGACTAATACATTTTATGCAACGACACTGGACATGTAATAACCTCTTATTATCAGGTTTACGATACAGTGAATCAAATAACATCACGTTTCATTAAATTGTATGTCACGATCATGATATTGTGTTTCTTGACGTTAGATTTTACTTTATGTATATTTGAAAAGCTTAAAATCATTGTCAGCGTCCTCATGGTTAAATTAATACATCTGGTTTATATGAGTGCAGAGGCTTATTATTCTACTAACTGGTCTATCAGCTCCCTAATATGGGGTTATAGAGCATGTTGTGTGCTTCCGACTGAGAGCTTATCAAGAATACAATCTTGTTCTTTGAAATAAACTGTTATGATAATAGCTTTCACCGCTGCAGTTCTTCGTGAGATCTAACAGCAATGATAAACACACATGCCAGCTGCCATATCAAAGCTGGTTAACGTTAAGCATGCCGGGTAACAATTTCAGCAAAAAACATTTTGAAATGGTTTTGTTTATTCTTTTCCTTAGTAGACAGTTTGCATGAAATGTCCAACCATGTTTTCTGAAAAAAGAAATGAAAAAAAAATTATCATCAGCTTAATTGCCCAGAGAATGGTACAGGTTAAAAGACTACAACAATTGTAATAAAAATCATTTCTTAATCTGTTCTTCTTAATTTGCAGCAACGGTTATATAAACACATTAATGGCAAGTACTGCCGGAGTGAGTTAGCCAGTGATATGGCACATCCCCATATAAGTCATTTCAAAGATCATAGCTCTGTTTATAGAATTTATTAACAGACAGACATGCCTAACCATTCGGTTTAAAAATGCGTCAGACCAAGTGTCCTCCTCTCAGTGTGTCTATTCTCCTTCAGAGACATTTGGGCCATGCCATGCAAAAACGTGTCCGGGCATATGTGGACAGCGAACGCCCAGATTAACCTGCGCAATTTCCCAGTCTGATCAGGACATTCGCTGTTCGTAAATAGAGTCTTTAGACACCAAACATGTTTCAATGGAGAGCCGTTGATCGGATGAGACTTTGCGCATGCGCAGGATGATGCAAATCTGCACATTTTGCGCATGCTCGAAGGCAATGTTTCGCTTGACGCAGCCCATTTGGTATCTGCAATATAAAAATCGAAATGAGAGAGTTCAGATGAGCGGGCAGTGTCTTTTACTGCATGCATATAACAATTTGTTTATCGCTGTACACCGTTGCATATGGGCCACATCAAGCGCAAATGCCTTCCATCAGACGTAATAAGAGCATATTCAGAGATTCCTGCGCATGCGCAAAATATTACCTGGACCTTTGCTCTCAATTCAGACATTATGTAGTGTCCAATTAGTCTATAAGCGGACGGTGAATGCCCTGATCAGACTGTGCGATTGGCAGGTTGAATTGGGCCATCACTGTCTGCCTATGTCCGAAGACACGTTCAAATGGCGTGGGCAATATGTAGTTTTAAAAATATAGAAAAACACATTTTTTGCATTGGATGGCAATAATTTTTAATTTTTTATTTAGTCTGCAGTCGCATATGACATTTTTGTTTTTCAGTTTCTGCACATAAAAGGAAGCTTCCAGAATAGAGATTTTCTGGCAGAGCGCTGATTAGCTGGTAACCAGTAATAACACGGGTCAGTGCAGTGTGAGCCACATCTTGACTTGCAACATTTCTGTACCCACGGGCAATCGAGGTCTGTATCACATTCTTCAGTACACTGGGTAGTCATGCTAGCAATATGTCTCGGGCAGGTGCCAGGTTTTTCTGTAATATCTGAAATAAGATAAGGTATGAAATTTATTTCTTGTCTTTGGCCAAGTCAGTTGTCAAAATCCATTTGTCTAACAAAGATTTACTTGCCCAAAAATTAACTTTTTTTCTTAGTTCTTGAAGAAAGCATATGTTGTGGGTACCCATTAGAAGCGCCTTAATAAAAACCCACAACACATGCTTCTTCGAAACAAAATATATTTCATAATCTGGATACTAGGAAAAGCTATTAAGTCCTTGTTCCATGACAAATAAATTGAAATTTCTTACTTGTCCGCAGGGAAATAGGAAGTTGGACAAATCGGGTATGGTATTTTCACATCCCTGGAAAAGTAGGTCATTACGTCATTACGTTTTAGTAACGCTAAGCGGACATTGTTTTTGAAGCATATGTGGAAAGAAAAGAATCGGCTTTGCTTGGATACTGTAGAGTGGTTCGGCTCTGATGGTAATAGGTGGATCAAGAGGATTATCTGAAACTGTACATTTCGTTTGAAGACACTGTTTTGCTTGAAACAGCACAGTCTACATATTTACTCTTCGTATTCACCATATTTACGTATTCAGAAACCTCTCGATTTTTGAAACAAAAATGCATTTAGCTGCCTTTTTGTATGTCTGGAAACTGCTATATGATTTGCAAGAAGAGCAGATATAAACAGATGGCGCATTTTGGCGTATAATCTGGGTCTTCACTGTATGTTCAGGGTTGTCTTTCCAGATACTGAAATGCATTTGCTAATGTAATGACTGTAATTATGTTATCGCAATAAGTCTCTTTACGAGAACATTCAAGTAAAAATCAGGTGAACAAAGGTCGAAAACAGACATCCATTGGGTGCAGACCAAGCGAATCTGCTTTGGTATTTACGCGTTTTGTCAAAATACTTTACAGTGTGTGTGTGTGTGTGTGTGTGTGTGTGTGTGTGTGTGTGTGTGTGTGTGTGTGTGTGTGACTATAAAATGATAACGTTACTGGTTAGCATTTACTAATAAAGTAATGTCAATTCATTACATAAAATGGCGGTAAAAGTTCATCGATATTATTTGCTTTTCTCTTGCTTTGTTTTCTTAGAACGTTAGAATTAACCATTTATTCACTATTTGTTTATCATATATTCACTATTTTTTACTTTGTGAGAGATTCACTGTAAACAAATAGATGCCATTCATTTATTTCGAGTGTTAGGAATCGTGTATTAACTTTTCGACATTTTTTACATCAAACCACAATGCCAAAATAGCCTACCTTCAGTTGCAGTTCTACACGTGTTTCCACAGCCATTAAAACAACACTTTTTATCGGCAGGGCAGTCTCCGTCAGTTCGACAAGCCTCAATACAAGGTCCTGTGGCTGTAACAACAGGACATTGACCAGAATGTGTTACGTGTATACTTGATCCTTGTTCGGCGTCATCTGAAACAGATATGACATATGTAATCAGCGGAAGAGCAAACCCTTATAGCAGCGTAAGAAGACATTATGTGAATTATTTAGTATAAGAAAGATACATAGGGTTTTAGATTAATAAGATATAAGATACATTTGTACGTATGGCCAGCGGGAAACACATTCTAGTACTCAACATGTAACACATTTTTGCGCTTAAAATAGGATAAAAAGCTATATTGAATAAGTTGTGTTGGCTATACAAATGAACGTGTGTTTGGTGTTGATTACTCTGTGTTAGACTAATTATTCATAACATTAAAATGCTTGTTTTCTGTTTCGTACGAGGAGTATTCAACAATTATATCACAGATAGGATTACGCTAGGAACAAATGCCCTAGCTAAGTTCTGAAAATAAGCAAGTAAAGATACAGTCTGAATTGTATAACATGTTTATGTTTTCCACAAGAAGACTAGATTTAAGATAACTAGATTTCTAGACACGGTCATAGCCATAATGACACAATGAAACAAGGTACGAATTCCACGATACATGTAGCAACATTTACACGACCGATTTGAATCGGTATTGTTAATTTTATTTTATGGTTGAGAAATACCAATTATGAATACACACTGTCTGAAAAAGTCAGCAATTCTGTGAAAAAGTGAATTGTCCTAGCGTATAAATTTTACCCCACGAATGACCTACTGTTTAGATGCTTTCAGTCGCATGACAATTTTTAATCTGTGGTTACACGTTGATAATAATCGAAATGGTAGCGCATTTACAAGCTGAATCACAAATGTAATGTCCTCTAAATTATCCAAAATACTCATTTCAAATTCGACTACTTTTATCCAAGACATTTTAAAAAGGCTTCAGTTACACTCCATCAAGTTGATAACTTTACTTAGCCACAAAAATATTTTCTGATAAAATATGACAACAATAACAGCTTCTACGAAACTTCTAAGAACTGTGCAACGACAATATCATGTCTGCTAGCATAATGCCCACCATTTCCAACAAAACACTATGGTAATATTATAACCAAAGACCATACCAGGATACGCTATTATGATTCCAAAATGGAGTAATATGTCTGATGACCAATGCCAAATTAAAACACATTAAAATAGTGTAGAAGATGTCCAGGAAGAGGCGAAAATCACAGAACAGCCTACCAACGACAACAATAATATAGATCAGGGCCCAGTAGTTCAAAGCGTCGTTAGCTTAACGAGCTCGTTAAGGGTCATTTTGTTAACTGTTTTAGCGGATTCAATATACAATATTCTGATATTTTTTGCTGAAAAAATGTGAGTAGCTTTTGCACTGCAAAAGCTACTTACATTTTTTCAGCAAAACATTTCAGCATATTTGCGTATCACTCAATGTAAATTTTAACGAACAACTGGGCCGAGGTTAGGAGATGTTACCTAAGGTCGTAATATAGGATTATGAATTACGACCAAAGTCAGACAAAAACATTGAAATAGCAAAGGAGATGCCCAGGAAGAGCCACGATCACCAAACCTAGCCTATCACTGTCATAGTAAGCTTATGCTGACATACATCACGAAAACATGCCTATATAATTTTGACCCCCTGAAACACCACTTTTATATAGTAAAACTGGGGTTTACAGGGGTATACATTATTTTTCTTATTTCTGCTCAAAACATAGATTGTGGGTACTCGTTAGAACCGCCTCGTCGAGGCGGAATTTACGAGTACCCACAATCTATGTTTTGTGCAGAAATAAGAAAAATATCAGAATTTTTTATCTGGAAATTTTCCCGTTGTTGGTTGTGAATTTTTCAATATATTTGAATAGGCGTGTTTTCGTAATGTAACACTAGCATCTTCTACCGCAGCCGCACTGAGATGTCGTAGGCAACAATAAAACTAACGTTACTGCATTGGTTGGTCCCCAAACCGTATGAAAGTGCTGATTGTTCTCCCTTTTTGATATGCATGTATTTCAATGGTAGTTGCTTCGAATAATGATCAAGATATAGCCATCTGAAAGGTATCCTAAATAAAAGTATGAATAAATATCAGCGTATAAGACAATAAGTTTGACATTGGTTGTACGATAGGATAATGACAACCTATAAAGGATAGAAATTCTTCGAATTCTGATTACATTTCATTCTGCGTTGTGTTTTATAGCTCGTGACACTGATTACTGAACACCCCTCGTACAATATCACTTAAGTAAGATATGTAAAGCTATAGATCAAATATCAAAAGGTATGAATGATTTGAGCGGCAATTTTAGTAAACGTACCTACTGACATTTGCGCCCAACGAAGGCTCAAATCGGCTTGCGCGCCTGCGCATTTGCATTGTCTGATCAAAGTCTTCGTTGTCCACATAAAGAAAGCATTCTTGGCTATCCAATATATGCCAAGTGAAGATTCTGGTCAGACGGCACAAATGCGCAGGCTGATCTGAATCTTCTTTGCGAGAACATGTCCGAACATCACGAAAACATACCTACATTATTTTGATCCACTTAAACCCCACTTTTATATAGTAAAACTAGGGTTTACAGATGTACACATTATTTTTCTTATTTCTGCTCAAAAACAAAGATTGTGGGTATTGGTTAGAACCGCCTCTGCAAGCGGTTCTAACGAGTACCACAATCTATGTTTTGAGCAGAAATATGAAAAAATATCAGAACTTTTATCGGAAAACTTTCAGTTTTTGGTGGTGAAATTTTCAATATATTTGAATAGGCGTGTTTTCGTAATGGATACGTCTCATCACGAAAACATACCTGTATAATGTTGACCCCCTTTAACCCCACTTTTATATAGTAAAACTGGGGTTTACAGGGGTATACCTTAGTTTTCTTACTTTTGCTCAAAAACATAGATTGTGGGTACTCGTTAGAACCGCCTTGCCGAGGCGGTTCTAACGAGTACCACAATCTATGTTTTGAGCGGAAATATGAAAAATATCAGAATTTTTATCAGAAAATTTTCATTTTTTTCGGTGGTAAAATTTTCAGTATGTTTGGATAGGCGTGTTTTCATAATGTCTGACGCTGCGGCTCAAATCCTTCATATCAAAGCGACACTGTTATAGTTGAGTACAAACATGACTTGGCCTTGACTATTAATGACTAGAACAGTAGTTGCAATATATCGCAGCACAAAACGTCTGAGACACAACCTTTCTGGATAACAGAGAAACACACAATTGTACACTGTAGCAGCACAAAATATATATATGAAAAAAAAAAATAAATAAAAACAAATAGCAAACATTTCGTGGACACTCTAAAATACTACTTCAAAGCTGACATGAACGAACGCAGGTACGTGTGCGTGCTTTTTCCAATTTGGTAGCATTCAGAAACTTTGAATATGAGGCAGTATCGCTAGTGGTTTATTTTCATGACCGATTGTAATATAAATGAAACCCAAACAATAGGCAGAAAAAATCTCAAAGGAATTACATGTTCCCTGACATACCTAAAATCAGACTGAAACATCACGAAAACATACCAATATAATTCTGACCCCTTTAAACCCCACTTTTATAGAGTAAAACTGGGGTTTACAAGGCTATACAATATTTTTCTTATTTCTGCTCAAAAACATAGACTGTGGGTACTCGTTAGAACCGCCTCACCAACAAGGCGGTTCTAACGAGTACCCACAATCTTTGTTTTCAGCTGAAATATGAAAAAATATCGGAATTTTTATCTGAATATTTTCGGTTTTTGGTGGTGAAATTTTCGATATTATTGAATAGGCGTGTTTTCGTAATGGTAGTGTCACTCACTAATGATTTTATTGCCCTTACCTAGGCATTATGGAAGGAAGATCAAAGGAGTGTCATAGAGAATTGATTATGACATCCCAGCAGAGGTTGGTAAAGTGGCCTTCTGAGGAGTTACACTACATATCAAAACAAGAATATAGCTCTGAGTGCTGCTACTAAGGAGGGACGTGTAGGATGTTGCATTTCTCCATTAGTGTTCATTAACAGACTCATTAAAACTAAATGATCTATTTTTATGTCTATTGCTATGATTTTGTTTTCCTAAAGAATCTTAGACCACATGCATCATTTAAATTCGAAAAACGATATTTTCATTAACAATATGGCTTTGGAATAAACCTAAATCGTAAAATATTGGTTTCAAGGCTGACTTGCATCGACAAACACATGTTCCACTCGAAATCAGTAGTACTGCGTTGATTACGAAATTCGTAACATGCGCTCTGTTATTTTATAAGTACTGCTTGCTGCCATTTGTAGTTTAAGCGGAAAGAATTTGCTCCCATATGACTAAGAAATTTTTTCTTTTTACTGAACACATAAAATGTTTATATTTCCCTAATGATACACATGAAAGTGTATCCGTTCCCCAAAATGCACACACTAATGAGTATCCATTCCCCTAAATGTACACATTATTGAGTATCAATTCTGCTTTATGTACACATCAATGTGTATCCATATCTACATTACACTTGAATGTGTATCCATTCCCCTTAATGCTCACATGAATTCGAGCCATTTCGCTTAATGTACACAGGAATGTGTAGCCATTCCCCTTGCTGTACACATGACTGTGTATCCATTCCCCTTAATGTGCAGTCTAATGTGTAGCCATTCCCCGTAATGTACACATCAATGTGTATCCATTCCCCTTATTTACTTAAGCATGTGTGTCCATTCCCCTTTATGTACACGTCAATGAGTATCAATTCTGCTTTATGTACACATCAATGTGTATCCATATCTACATTACACTTGAATGTGTATCCATTCCCCTTAATGCTCACATGAATTCGAGCCATTTCGCTTAATGTACACAGGAATGTGTATCCATTCCCCTTGCTGTACACATGACTGTGTATCCATTCCCCTTAATGTGCAGTCTAATGTGTAGCCATTCCCCGTAATGTACACATCAATGTGTATCCATTCCCCTTATTTACATAAGCATGTGTATCCATTCCCCTTTATGTACACGCCAATGTGTAGTCATTCTCCTTAATGTACATATAAAAGTAAAGTCATTCCTCTTAATGTACACATCAATATGTAGCCCTTCCCCTTAACGCACACATCCATGTGTAGGCATTCTACTTAATGCACACATTAATATGTAGCCATTCCCCTTAATGTTAATATCAACGTGTAGCAATTCTCCTTAATGTCCATTCCCCTTTATGTATCCAATAAATTTACACGTGTGTATTTTTTTTTTCTGTGAGTTAAAAAGGTAAGAGAAAGTCCAGGGAGTGCCACAAACAGATTTACAACCGATAAATGGTGGAGATTGTACGTATAAAAGGGATAGGTAGACGATAATTAACAAATGTACACGGAAAACATGCACACATTACAGAAAAGACACAACGATGACAAACTTGCACAAGCCGTGTAGATGTTTTATAGAAATTATCTTCATTCGATTTCATAAATTTAAAATAAAACGATGAAATTAATGTATAACTAATACTTATTAAACAACTGGGTATTCTATTAATTTCTATCTACAAGTTTTGCAGAGATCGTTTGAAAAACAAAATAGTATTCTCAGCGTTAGAATTATAATCAGAACAAAGCTTACACAGAATCGAGTCAAGAGATGGATGTCGTCTTGGGCCAGACTCTTGATGTTCATTATGTTTTCGGTGGTGGACCCAGCGTGCTATAAAATCAAATTATTTCATCATATAACTACGTGTATATTCTGTATACCTATCGCATACACAATAAGCATTATGTAAACAACAACAAGATAAAATAGCATAGTAAACGATAATGTTTAATCAGCCGACAAAAGCGACAATACACCAAATGTTACTTACAAAGCTGCTAAAAATAACCTGAAAAACGCTGCCATTGTTTCTTTTCTGGTTTGAAGTCGACGACATTACCATAAGATTTAGGCGCGTATGTGTCTTATTTATACACTAAATCTAATATTCAATGATAAGAGAATAATTGAAAAAACGATAATAGTCATTCAACTGGTGAAGTAGTCCTGTACAAAGTCTCTTAACCCGTCGAAGACTTGTGCAAAACTGAAACGATTTTGTTAGCAAACTCGCAATGCACTTCCAAGACGTGTTTGATAACGACAGGTTCTTGCAGAATCGGTTGTAAATAATTGGTATTCTAGTCGCAGTTAACATAGTCTGGGGGTGGCAGTAAACGTACTGCCAATAATTACCAAACACAGTCAGAGTATCAGTCCAGCTGGCATTCTACATAAATCTATAACGGGCCGTTATCGGCCCGTCAGCTGCTACGCTGACGGGCCGATAAACGGCCCGCATTAGATTTATGTAGAATGCTTACTGGGAGGTGTTTCGTTAGTGTGGCTTTTGCATGCTTTAAGCTAGCAAAATATGTACATATAGATATAAGCAATCGAAAACCATGCCTACGTATATTTCCTGTTCTCGATATACCTGTTAAGAATAAATGAGGGTCTTTATAGAGATTTTCATAATAAATAATCGATGACAAAGTAGCCTTTTAATCGGTAACAGTAAAGACATGTTTGTGAAATCTGGTAAAATTTTGTACTTTTTGCCTTACTCGTTCAATTTAAGCCACCAACCCACTCCTCCACAAGAATAAAATAAAAATCATTTAGTTAATAATAAATAAGTAAATACATAAATAAATGAAACAAAACTAAAATGAAAAATAAGATAAATAAAATATAAAATAAGTATATAAATAAAAGAGCGCCAATCATAAATTTTGAGACAAAACTGAGAAAAAAAAACAACGCATCTCTGTAAGACCCACTTAGGCCATCATATATGTGAAATGTTTACAGATGATTGGTTATGTGATAATTGGGCCATGCCAAACGAAAATATATCTTCTAGATATATGTGAAGAGCGAAAACAAAGCTCGAAATGCGCATCATCGCAGTCGGATCAGCGGCCACACTGTCTACTGACAACTAATTCTGCAAGAACCTGTCGTTGCATACCGTATTTACCCTAAGTATTCGGACCCTCAACTCCTTACCATACTTGTTCTAAACTTTGAACAAGTACAACTTACTACCCGTGTTCTGTGGCGTCTGATCTGGGTATACACTGTTTGCTAAGACCTGTCTGCCCGAATACATACGGTAAATATGGTAGTTCAAAGACACGGTTTAGATTGATGTGGCCCAAACAACCCTGTGTACCTTTTTGGCAATAGGACGTTTTGTGCGTATGTGCGGACGATATCTCCGCCCAGACAATCGGAATCGCGAGAACTAGCAACGTACAACTCTGTATTGTGACACATGAAGAGTTTAAGACATGTATATGTTGATACTGATAAGAGACAGTTTTGTATTGTTTGACCGAGTGACGTGAAATTCCAGAATGCTGGCATGTTTATTGAATGTCTTTAATGTTTTGTGGTAAACATCCTGCTGTAGTTTCATTTATTTCGAATCAAGGTAGCAAAATAATGAAAGGATTTGATTTTGGACAGCCCGCCTAAATATACACAATGAATATGTCGCCATATCTGGCTGTGTTAGATTACACTTTCAATCGAGGTAACTCTGTCATTTGTGTTGTCCTTTCTGAAAAACGGGTCTATTCGAAACAATATATATGTGCTTCCAAGAGAGCAAATTCTTTCATTTTAAGAATATACCCATTTCAGAAAGAAAAGGGTTTTGTTTTGTGTACAGAAAAGCAAACAAGATTTATAAAAGTTATGTCTTGTCATAAACTTGCTGAAAACCCTTCCATGTGTATTCGATCCCTTCAATACAACTTTAATATATTATTTCACATCCGAAAGTTATGGTTTGTACAAAATTTGCGTTGTCTAAAGAAATCCCTTCGGGTGGATTTATAATTTGCTTAAGTCCGACTATTAATATATGTAGTCTAAGTCGAGTAAACAATTTAAACATGTATAAAAAGAGGAATAAAAAATGCAAACAGACAAAAATACAGACAGCGCAGTCCTGCGATAAAATCACACACCGTCAACAAACTTTGTTAGCCATTTATGACAAGTGGACCCTTCTACCTTAACTCTTTGGACAGGCCCATTTGTTATTGTTTTTTTATTATTATCATGTTTTGTAGAAATTTCTTAACAATGCAAACAGTGTGGACCCTGATCAGACGCCACGTGCTGTGGTGTCTGATCTAGGTATACATTGTTTGCCAGTGTCAATTTATGAGACGCTAGGATTTAATGGGATAAATATGCTTCATCTTCATCTGCTTGAATTTCGCTCCCAGAACTTAATTTTATGTTAGAAGTTCTGTTTGAAAATGAAACATTTAGGTCAGGATTTGCCTTGTTATCAAGTTAAAATAGTGATATTATCATACTCGCAAACTTTGTACTCATATAAAATTCTTCAAATTAACTATTTCAACCCTGCAGACCAAACAGTGTAGATCCAGATGATACGGTTTGTAACGCGTCGTCTCATCAGGATCTACACTGTTTCCCATTCTGTTGTTGCTTTTAGACTGAAACCCCTATTTGCATCAGTGGGCATGTCCAAAAGTAAGGGAGGTAAAGTCCACTTCAGAAACTCTGGGGTGAAATGAATATGTAGAACTGAATACTAAAACGTCGCTCAAGGAAGCGCTGGTGGCATACTCAGAGGTTTTGAGCTCCAAACTTTACACGCAGACATTCCCAGGTAGTGACAAAACACAATACCGCAATATCAGGTACCAGATACCAGATATGACATTTTTGGTTTGACCCAAACTGACACCTAATTAACCTGTGTTGTGATTACAGCACTGACCACCATTGAGATTTCATTCTCCAAGCTGCCAAGGAAACAAGAAATCTTTTTGATTAGGAGTCATTTGCCATTAATTATTCATAATTCTTCTTCTTTTGTTTTTGTAGTTTGAAAGGGAAAGTTTTCCACCAAACAGAAATACACCACAACATCTTTATCTTTATAACACTGTTCGTTATAATACAGTTTGTAATAATTTTTATTACAACACCGTATAACTTTTGTTTGGATATAACATCGGTGTTTAACCGTCACGATTTGAACCGTGACACAAGATAATGGTACTTCTTATCCTCAGTAAAGTCTTTCTTTAAATGCGTATGCCCAGTTATTTAGTGGGGCTAGATGTCTGATCTTGGGCTTAACCTTCATCTAGTTCTATTCTACAACAGTGCGAACAGCGAAGGCTCTGGCGTGACTGCGCAGATGCGCCTGAGCCTTCGCTTTTTGCATATGAAATAAGTATCATTATCTCATGGACTGGCTCATTTATGCTATTATAAAGAGGTTGTGGAGCAGCAGATAAAAATGAGTTGGTGACAAACTAATCTTTCAACAACTATTATAGTTTTTAAGGTTTTTATTAAGGTTGTCATGATGCCATACAGAAAAAGGTATATTATTCTTGAAGCAGTATAGAATAAACAGGAGATAATAGAAATGTAGGCACGTTTCAATTTGGCCTCACCTCCCTCAACATCAGAGTTCCCAGAATACAGATATTATGTAAGTCCATCTATAGGGATGGTAATAATGCTCAATTAAAAGATGATTTTCTTCATCGGTGTTGTTATGGTTCTAGACTGGCAGAATCCAGATATTTTCTTAATCTTAAATGTTGGCATCACATTATAGGTTAATTTAGGGTCAGTCTGGGTCAAACCAAAAATATCATATCTGATATCTGGTATCTGATATTGCGGTATTGTGTTTTGTCACTACCCCAGACATTCCCTTAGGATTTGCGAAGAGAAACAACTAGTCAGCTTTGGGAGAACGATTTCGGGTAAGATTCTTCATAAGTCAACTGGTCTGGCTTTATATGATAATCAGATAAAGTGTACAAAAGTAACTGCATTCAGATTTCACTGGTTCAAACATCTTCGGGACCATAGAAATTTGTTATAGACATGTGTAGTTCGAGCCAATGAGAATTAATCATAGCGCTAGGTCAGGAGGCAAATGTAGATAGTTTAGGGATACCTTTTCGATTTTCTGTAAACTATTTGCTCAATTTGAATCACCTCTTTGAGGAGATTCTAATGAGTACATACAACGTACGGTTTCAAGATAAGATAGTAATAGATGCCTAAAATACCCTCTGTTTTCTTGAGATACCGCAAGAATTTCCTAGGGGCTCAAAAACGAGTTCGAATCAGCCAAGGTTGACAAGCCATCGGTGTTCGAGTCATTGACATTTTACTGCATGATGGTGACGGAAGATGAGGACACTGTTCATCAAAGATACAATCAAGGCTTTTATTTTTCATGTTTCTTTTTTCCTAATTGTTTTATTATGGGAAATAGATAAACTTTCAGTGATTGCATTCATCCTTCTGGAAAGAGTCTACTCTAAAAGGAAAAAAAAATGGCTCCCCTTTTGGAGCATTTTTTTGTTTTAGAGTAGACCCATTTTCAGAAGAGGCTTGGTTAGCAGGGAAGCAAACAAGAGGTAATAAAACATATCTCCCTTTTAATAATAATGGCGGAACATCTACCAAGTGTATCAACTCCTCTTCTTTTGTTAACACACACACACACACACACACACACACACACACATATATATATATATATATATATATATATATATATATATATATATATATATATATATATATATATATATATATTACACCATACTATATATATCGCAGGACTGGGCCGTGATTTGCCACAATAAACGTGCCGCGGGCTGATACATGTATTGATACTTTAGAATATACAAGCACATATCTATGCAGCCTGGTAATAGTCTTTTCTACTGACCATTGAAATCATGTGCATTGAATGGTATGCAACAAATAGAAATATTGTAACACGTCCATGCCAAGACATTGTCCGTGTCTTTGTTACTTATACATGTCTGAAGTACCAATTGCCCTCATCAATTAGGCCGCGCCATGTGAAAACGTGTCTTTGGGTATATGCGGACAGCAAAGGCCCAGTTCAATCTGCGCATCCGCGCAGTAAGATCAGGATCTTCACTGTCTGCCTATAGAATCATTGGGTACTGTTGAACATAACGTATAGCAAAGTTCCTGATCAGACTATATATCTGGACTTTTACTGTTTGGATTTACCCAGAAGACACCTTTCCTCTTGTCACGGCTCGATTAATTACAAGGAAGCAATACAAGATATGAATATGATCATTCCGTATAAGTAATTTGGTAATTAAAACAAATATAAAAAGAAAAACACTTAAATGTAATATATACTCACGGACACATGTGGGAAAATATGGACAAGGTGGATATCCACATGTGCTACGTATAGTTTCACATCGGTAACCAGGACCACAATTAAGATTCTGAAAAAAAAAAGAAAATAGAATCTGATATGTTACAAAGTAACGCTTATCCTTAACCTTTTTAAACCTACAGCTTTGCAAACAGTGTAGATCCAGGTGATACGGCTCGTAACGAGCTATCTCATCAGTGTTTGCCTTTTCGTTTTTTTCATTATACTGTTTGGCATTTTGTTTTCAATTTTTGCGTACTCGACATCCTGTTTTGAGATAATGAACTCCTCCAAATCAGATATTTGGAAAATCGCGTCAGAATGAGGTGACGCAATTTACATTCCAAGACCATATCCATAGTTATACTTAGAAAAACCGGAAGCTATCATTGTAAAATTGATTTTAGTTAATGTTTTCATACGTTTTGAGGTTCATTGATATACAGATGCATCACGAAAACATGCCTATATTATTTTGACCCCCTTAAACCCCACTTTTATATAGTGAAACTGGGGTTTACAGGGGTATACATTATTTTTCTTATTTCTGCACAAAAACATAGATTGTGGGTACTCGTTAGAACCGCCTCACCGAGGCTGTTCTAACGAGTACCCACAGTCTATGTTTTAAGCAGAAATATGAAAATTATCAGGGTTTTTTATCTGAAAATTTTCAGTATTTGGAGGTGAATTTTTTCTATATATTAGAATAGGCGTGTTTTCGTAATGGTATAGTCAATCTATTTATTCAAGGTCTAAGGCTCAAATGCCAGTGTCTGCTACTTCGTGAAAGAATTCAGACAATCCAAGAATTCATCCCTCAGTTGTCACTATAAATTTCTGATCAGAAAAAAGGTGTTTTCGTTCTTCAGGGCAGCAAACATTGAACGTTTGAAAACAACTAAACAGGGGTTTCTTTCTTCTGTGTCATAAATACGGACTTAAGAGTATAAAGTATAGGAAATTTCAAAATGACACCTAAGCATTTCAACAAAATAATGTGGAATCACATTCCTTCAAGTAACAAAACTGGTACTTCAGTCGTTAGAAATTTCCATTGATACCGAACAAGTGGTAGAGGTGTTTAATTCTCCGGTATAACAGACCAGGAGCTTTATATTCTCCAAAGGCAATCTTTTTGACGTTTATTTTACTATACTGCAGCTGGTGTTAGTGTCGTATGGCGGCGGTAGAACGTCTCCCCCGTACATTACCATAGAGCAGATTATATTTCATTTCCTTTGGGATCACATATTTAAAAATGGAGTTCTGCTCATGTAAACGATAGAGAGCGTAAGCAGTGTTGCACACTTTATTACTGTTTATGAAGAGCCTCAATAAAATCGAGACTCCCTTTTTCTAATCCGTAGTGTACTTTTTGTTTCCAAAGGCAATCTTTTTGACATTTATTTATTTTCCAATGAAACCAAAGCGCTGTCACTGATACCCATATTCAAAACAGCTCAGTTATCTTTCATATAGGTCTACATCTAAATATTGTTCCTACAAATAAAACGATATAATAATAATATTAATATAAATTTTGTTTCAACATTGTTGTTTTCCAACTAAATAGTTTGCAACTATGCCGTTGTCTATTGATTGTTCCTAATTTTGTCTAGTTTTAGTACCTGTTGAAGGCTTTCGCAGTCGTTCATGGGTAACTTCATTCATATTATTGCATTAAAATACTGTAGGGAGATTCTTACAATATGGTTAATGTCGTATTTATGATGCATTTGCACAGTTGTTCTGAGACTTCTCAATATATTTTCACTGAATGGGCACATAGAGAGTGACTGAAGCATTGTTTTTAAGGAATCTCTAATAGTTGAAGGTAGAATTAAACTGTAGATGACTACTCGGCGAAGCTATTGTTTGAATGTCAACAGACTTATGCAGCTGCCGGCAGAAAAATTGTCTACAGAAAGGAGAGTTAGAGATGACAGATAGGCAGACGTGCAAGTGATATAATATTACAGAAGTATGCGAGTTTGTGATTCGTATGTCTCGGCAGAAGAGAGTACCAGCATACTTCATCATTAAAAGCTTTGATAGAAGCTAGTTTTGGTTTCATGTTGTAAAGCTTAACCTTTTCAGTACTGCTGATCAGAACAGATACTTGGGGAACAATGGGAAACAGCTTAGATCTATAGTATGATTCATGGTTAGTATTACAAAGAAATGTCAATGATTTACCTTAATAAACTTCTTTCCAGGGTATCAAATTCCGCTGAGCTGACAGACACCATATTATTGCTATTTTGTAAGCGTTTTTAAAATGCAAAAGTTTGGTTTAATTTAATTCTCTGTTTTGGCTGCTGTTTACTTTTTTGACGGAAAAAACTCGTTACGCATAACTCCCGATAAGATTTTTGTTTCTTTTTTATTAAACAAAAGCCTTGGTTAAGCGTTTCTAATGAGTAGCCACAACATATGCTGTGGAGAAATAACTAAATATTTAGTTTATGTTATCTGGAGCTATGGTTACTGTCCTCTATAATCGCCATTCATTACGAAAACACGCTTATTCAAATATATAGAAAATTTCATCTCCAAAAACTGAAAATTTTCAGATAAAAAAACTCAGATATTTTTCATATTTTTGCACAAAACATAGATTGTGGGTACTCGTTAGAACCGCCTATATATAAAAGTGGTGTTTAAGGGGGTCAAAATTATATAGATATGTTTTCGTGATGGTTTATCTTCATCTATCCGATCGACTGTAAATTTAGCCATGGAGGATGAGGTAATCGATCGTTTTACCGGATGACACGTGTTTGCAGATGTGTGAAGTGTTTTGTGATGACACATACTGTTTTAAACAGTTATAGGATCTGTGTTGGTACAGGCAATGGAGTTTATACACTTATAATTGTGCATGTATAGATGCTTAGAAAGAACGAAATTGTTGGGGGCTTTGCCGCCTCGGAAGGTGGTCAAAAAATCTCTAACTGTGGGCCGCGCAGTTTGGATTTCTATATTTGCACGTCTTTTTGTTAGACGCAAGAACTTTTTAAATTCAGGTGTTCATGCTGGGATAGACACGAAAGATCCAAATAAATCGTAAAATTTCCTTAAAGTTTTGCGCGAAACAATCACTGCAAAACACACATCAACAAGGCCATAATATCGGAAAGTATAGTTGCGATACCACATTGTTAGACCGCGTAGAGGAAATTGGCTTCTCAGTCGTCCCTAAAATTTATTATTTCGTTCGCATGAGTGGTTTGTAAACTAATGCAAAGGTTAATGATTCAGGTCCTTTTAGAACTTTCGTTTTTACGAATATAGTAAAACGTGTTTTTGTCTAGTTTTGTTTTTTCCATTTTAATACTTCAACGCAATTATAGGAACCATTTCACAGAACACAGGTCATTTTACCTCAGTAAAGCCGAAGGTAAGTGCGCTGTTGCGACCGTAATACGTCTCTCCCCCGCTTCTTTATCATAGTAAAGATGACATTTTCTGTTCCTTTGAAGCAGTCAATTTCATTTGTACCAAAGATAGACTTCCGCTCCACCTGGGGCAAGACGGCGCATGACAGTGTTGCATTATTCATTATTGCAAATGAACAGACTCAATCAAAACTGAGCCTGCTATTTTCATTTCTTTAGTGTGTATCTTGCTATGCTTAACTGCAGTCCTATTGTATGGAAGCCATACAATATATGGGGGACATTTTGACTTGCGACTAAAGGCTTTGACCTATCAGTTTTGGGTAATGACTTGTGACTTTTAAGTTATGACTTGAGACTTTTGAGATGACGTATGATCTTGATGGTAAGAAAATGTGCTTGTCGCCAGTTTCTGTATATACTCAGCAGACGATAGATTGATATTTATCGTTTTAATTCCAAGGAAATAGGTTTTGACATTTCATGCGAATTGCATGAAATCCCAAAACCTATTTTCCAGAAAAAATAAAAAGAGTATTTTAAAATGTCAACTGCTGAAAATTTACCCTGCATGCTAATTGTTGAAAGAGTTTGATAAAATAAATATTTTTTTACAAAGGCTGTTTTTTCTTGTCTTTCATTAGGGCTTTAACCAAACCTTAGAGCGCTGAGCAGATTTGTAGCAGACGGCATTCTAAAATTGAATTTATTATTTTCAGAGTAAACAAGACTTGACAGTTGTGCTAGGCAGATTTTCTCCAAAAAACATAATGAATAAATAAAAAAATAAATAAATAAAAGAGAAAAATAAAAACACTCTGAAGTGTGGTCTAAAGACATTCTTTCAAGCAACAAAACTGGGGTTTTAGTTGTAGGAAATTTTCATTGATACCAAACAAGCGGAAGAGGTTTTAATTTTTCAGAATTACAGAAGAAGGGCTTTGATTTTAGGATATTACCTACGATACTGAAGCACTGTAACTGATACAAATGTACCCATTAAAAAAAGCTCTTCCATCTTTCAAATAGGTCCTACATTTAAAAAAAAAGTTGGATTTTTTCCTACAATTAAAATCGAAAATGCAAAACGATTGTAAAATTCTGTTAATGTAATAGTGTTTTTTTTTCTGACTAAAGTATTGTATCATTGTGTCATTCAATTGTTTGCCCCTCATTTGTCTTTGTTCAGTGCCTGTTGAAGGCGTTGCTTCGTTATTGCTGCCTATCCTTGGTAACTCTATTTCTATTTTTGTTTTAAATGCTGTATGGAGATTCTAACAATTAAGCAAATGTAGTATTTATATACGTCTATGCTATTTTTATTGATGCATTTGAATTGTTGTTCTCAGACTGGTCAATACAGTTTCCACTGAGTGGGCATAGATGTGATTGGGGAATTGTTTAAGTAAATAGATACAAACATGAGGCCCGCGTCAAGCGTAAAAAGTGCCTACGAGCATACGCAAAATGCGCAGATTCAGATTATCCTATGCATGCGCAAAGTAACACCCGGGCCTTTGATAACTATTCACACATCCTGCATTATCCAATGATTCTGTTAGCGGACAGTGGAGGCCCTGATCAGACAGCGCGGATGCGCAGGCTGATCTGGACCTTTGCTGTCTGCATATGCCCGAAGACATGTTTTCGCATAGTGCATAGTGCGTCCCATGTAGTAACGATTAATTCATTCAAAGAACGTTTTCGCTAATTGCCAGAGTCACTATTTGTACGCTTAAGGAATATCTGATAGCTGAAGATAGAATTAAAGTATAGACGACTACTCGGTGAAACAAGTGTTTGAATGTCAATAGAATTATGCAAGCTGTAGGCAGAAAGGTTGTCTACGGACAGAAGAATTAGATATGATAGATAGGGAGGCGTAAAGTTGATATAATCTTATAAATGTGTGCGAATTTGTGTTTCATATATCTCAGAAGAAGAGGGCCCAAACAGACTTCATCATAAAGCGCTTTAATAGAAACTACAGTCGAACCTCGTTATCTCGAACTCGCTTATTTCGAATTACCGCTTATCTCGAAGTGAAAATCTGGTCCCTGTTTCAACATGAAACTATGACAACAGGTAATAAAATAATGTGGAAAAGAGGAGAAATTGCTCCTAAGGAGCAATTTCTCCTCTTTCCCACATTATTTTATATATATATTTCTAACTTCAGGAGTCAAATTACACATTCATTTGTTAAATGTGGTTGTTAAATTTGTTGTTTTCCTCACTCTCTCAACTCTGATATGTCGAGGTACGGATATCTCGAAGTATTTCAGTGAGTCCCTTGGAATTCGAGATAACGAGTCGACTGTAGTTTGGTTTTATGTTGTTAAGTATAATCTTTTCAGCACTGCAAATCAGACTAGATATAGAAGAAAGCAGTTTAGATATTAAGTCTGATCCAGGGTTATTATTACACAGTAATGTCAAAGATTTACCTTAGTAATCTATGCTCTAGTGTATTAAAATCAGTTGGCATTATGCTACTTTTCATTAAGTGGACTTAAATTGTCTATCTCCATTTTGGCTGTTGCTTACTTTTTAACGGAGACCACTCAATCCGCATAATTCCAGATACGATTGTTTATATAACTAACCAAACGCCTCAGCAAGACACTTCTAATGAGTACACACAGCATAAGCTGTGGAGAAATAAGAACAAAATATTTACTTTTTATTATCTAGCGCTGTGGTTACTTTGTCCCTATACAGTAGAACTTAAATGGCTCGAACCCCGATGGCTCGTTTACCATGGATGAGTTGAACACGTTCTTGAGTCCGCAGGGATTTCCTCCAAATACGATATACGGATAATTTAGGGAGATTTTCTTCTTTTATCTTGTAAAAGTATGCTGTATGTACTCATTAGAATCGCCTCATAGAGGCGATGCTAATGAGTACACACAATATACATTTAAAATATAGAACACCGAAAAGACATCCCAAAATTATCTCCATTGTGCCTCCTGGTGTGGCACTATTATTTAACCTTCCAAGGCTCGAACTACCGCTGTCTCGAACAAATTTTCATGGTCCCAAAGGGGTTCGAGCCATCGAAGTTCGACTGTAATTGCCATTGTTTATGCTCATCTTTCGGACCGGTCCACTGTAAATTACGCCATCATGGCAATTGGAGGCGGGGCAATCGTTTTACCCAATGTCACGTGTTTCAGCTGTGTGATGTGCTTAGTAATGACTAATACAGTTTTAAGCACTTATAGGAACTGTTGTACTTGGATATTTTACACAAAAGAGTTTATATACGTTTGCATGTATACATGCTTAAATTTCTTACAGTTGTTTTAATATCAGAAGTCAGGACTTTGGCATCTCGGAAGGGGTCCATTTGTGAATTAATCCTTTCATCCCAAAGTTTCTGAAGTGCACTCTTCAATCTTTGCATCTGGTCAGGACTGTTGTTCCAAATAGGAGTCTCAGCCAGAATGGCAAACAGTATAGCTCCTGATGAGAAGACTCGTTATAAGAGATCAGAATAAATTGTAAACATTTCCCAGAAATACTTGCTTAATACAAAAAAAAAAAAAAAAAAAAAAAAAAAAAAAAATGCAAAATGACGCATAAAAAATGCCATGTTATCGGTTATTTCATTGTTAGAATGCATACAGTACAGGAAAATGGCTTCCCTGTTGTCCTTAACAGTTACTATTTTCTGCGCTTGAGAGGTTTGTAAAGTAGTGACCAGGCGAGCGATCAAGGTTAGCTCGGGACGCTGGTTTGTGAATAGTAATGTGCTTTACATAGTTTCTTTCTTTTTTTTTTTTTTTTTTTTTTTTTTTTTTTCATTTTTGATAACTGATTAATAGGAAACATTACACAGAACACAAGTCACTGGACTTCACTTCATCTGAGTATTAGTGCCCTGTCTCTCCCCAGCTCCTTTATCAGAGAATAGATATTTTCTATTCATTTGAAAACTTTCAGCCAATTTCATTTGTTCAGAATACAGACTTCCGCTCCACCTTGGGCTAGACAGCGTGTGACAGTGTTGCATAATTCATTATCGCAAATAAACAGACTGAATCAAACTGAACCTGTAATTTTCATCTGAATGTCAACGGCAGGAAACGTACACTGGGATATATGCACCTAGCTAAGGTTAAGATCAGCCTGCTTAAGATCAGACAGATCAAATAAATTCTTCACTAAGCTCATTCGGATAGCCAATTTTGCGAAATTTTCTTATGCGATAACGAAGACTGATCAGATTGCGTCCTTGTCTGATATACGTCAGGACGTACGTTTTCTCAAGTCGCGGCTCTTTTCTTCAGCATTACGAGAAATAAGATTAAAAATAGTCTGCAAAATCTTGTGTCGATCTAATAAAATAATTTTCAAACAAAAATGTATGTACAAATGCAATATTTCAGCACCTCATTTGAAATAGGGACATGGAATAGCAATAAAATGCAAAATACATTTACTATTTTTCAGGATGTGCTAAAATTTAATCGTGTAGGCTCTCCGTATATATATATATATATATATATATATATTATATATATATTATATATATATATATATATTATATATATATATATATATAATTATTATATATATATATATATATATAACAATTTTATCTCACAATTAATCTTACGTTAACATATCATTTAATACAACAGAAACAGGTCCAAATGAAATCCTAAATACTGTTTCTTTGGTGGACAGGATTCACTTGGTTTAGTATCCGCCAACTGTACAAGAGCTACAACTTTTGTACTTTCCAGTTTTCTTTTCTGTACACAAGTCCCCTTCTGAAAACATCACGAGACATACCTATATATTGTTGACCCCCTTAAACCCGCTTTTATATAGTAAAACTGGGGTTTACAGGCGTATACATTATATTTCTTATTTCTGCTCAAAACATAGTGTGGGTACTTGTTAGAACCACCTCACCGAGGTGGCTCTAACTAGTACCCACAATCTATGTTTTGAGCAGAAATGTGAAAACTATCAGAATTTTTTATCTGAAAATTTTCATTTTTTGATGGTTAAATTTTCAGTATATTTGAATAGGCTTGTTTTTGTAATGAAGGGTTCTACTTTAAATGGAAATAAGTTTGCTCCCAGGGGAGCATTTTTCCAGTTAAAAAAGATCCCTTTTCAGAAGGGAGACAAAACAGTTTGACTGAGTATCCATATAATATCCATATATCCATGGACTTTATAGTAAATATGTACATGTATAAGCCGAAAAGCATAAAGGTCGACGGATATTGCTGAGAGAATATATATGCAGGTGAAAAGTGAAGTATGTGAGAGAGGGTGGGGCGAACAGCATCGGTGCAATCATACCAAAAGTTATAATAATAATAATAATAATAATAATAATTTTATAATTATTATTATTATGATTATTATTATCATCCTCAACTTTTAATTGTTTGCATAATATACAAAGAATAATCTTGACTGATTTGATAGGGAATGTGCTACATAGCAATAGTTAATGCTTAGATTCCCCCATCCCCACCCCTTCTGAATTATACCATCAAAGTAAATAAAGTACTTACACAAGATTGCACTGTTTCCAGAAAGGCCATTATAGCAACAGATATCTGCAAATAGACAAAAAGTTTATTTCATACTAAATTGCAAACATCTACAATCGTAATAAGTACCGTCCCAGCGGTCACATGACGTTCATACAACGTCGGCTCAACGTCGATGCAACGTCATGACGTTGCATCGACGTTGAGGTGACGTTGTATTAACATCATGTGCCCGCTGGGGTTATTCGGACACTTGTTATACTATTCAAGACCACTTGTTGCCCAGGTATATCATTACTCTCTCTCTCTCTCTCTGTCTCTGTCTCTCTCTCTAAGAATAATATATCAAAATGTCGTCTGCTGAAGATTTTTTACCCAGCACGTTAAGCGTTAAAAGGCAGTATAGTCACCAGCTTAAATGTTACATACAGGAAGCTTTCAAATTTGGACTATATAAGATTTGCTAGCGCTGGTAGCTTCTTTTTCTATAAGTGATCATACAACCAAGAACGTTTATCATTTCACCTTGCAGCGAAGTACAATCGAACTTCAATGGTTCAAACGAACTGAACCACGCACTTTTTGTTTTTTTTTTCATGTGTTATTTAGTGTTCTTATACTAAAGTTGGAACAATTTTGCAGCCCTGTTAAGATAACAGTACTATTCACCTGTCAGTGTGGTATATAGAGGATATTTACTCTTTTACTCTTTTTTTGCGAATACCATAAATATTTTCATCAAGTTTAATGAAAGCATCAGTATTTTCACGAGTGCTGAGCATGAGTGAAAATTAAAGAGCATGAGTGAAAATTAAATGATTTCATTACACGAGAAAAAATTTAATGGTATTCACTGAAAAAGAGTAAATTTTCCTTAATTGTTTACACACCAAAGCTCGTTTCTGACGTCATAACGAACGTCACCGAACAAAACATGAAAAAATTCGGCAAATCAAAATAATATTGTTATTAAAACTGTTCCTTACATTCTAAGAAAGAAATGCAAACCAACACTTGATATTTTAGCTCAGAAGCAAAGAAGTTAGAGGTGTTAAAAATCTGAAGTGGAGGTAACAGCCGCTTTTGAAACATCAGGAAAGCCGAAGTCATCCAAAGCGAGGAGTGAAAATATAAATCGTATCAGTCACTAGTGAAATGATATGATATCAATGATACGATATCAATGATACGATATCATTTCACTAGTGATTGATACCACTTTTATTTTCACCAGATATACACTAGCAATAAAAAAAAAAAAAAAAAATACAAGTGGCATGCCACTTGAATAATAATAATCAAAAATTGTTTGCTTGATATGAAAAAGCCGTTACTCAAGAGTTTTAATTCGGTTAAAACTCGTTTCTTCAGAACTTTTTTTACCAAATTTCTATTTCATGGCAGATATTTTGTATCCATACTCTATTACTCTATATTTTTGCAGTTCTATTGTGTTAATCAACAAGTTAATTCAGCCATTTTTAACATTTTAAGGAGGATACAATCCCCGAGGGGTACTTCCGCATGCAATCAATCGCATTAGCTGTTTTGTTATTCTATAGTATACATGTATATAAGCCGTTTAACTATTCCGTGCACTACATCTAATGACAAACCACAACATATGTGTTGGCGGAGAAATGAGAACAAAAATGCAGGCCATGGCATTATCAGGGAAAATAACCAGTGAAGAGGGTTTCAGCCCTGCAGACCAAGACAGATGCTTTTGCAAACAGTGTAGGTCCATATGAGACGGCTCATGACGAGCAGTCTTATCAGGATCGTCACTGTTTGCAATATCGCTCCTAACATCATGAAAACACGCCTATGTAAAACCCCATTTTTATATAGTAAAACTGGGGTTTACAGCGGTTTACATTATTTTTCTTATTTCTGCTTGAAATATTGATTGTTGGTACCCATTAGAACCGTCTCGCCGAAGCGGTTCAAATGAGTCCCACAATCTATGTTTTTAGCAGAAATATTAAAAATATCAGAATTTTTATCTGAAAATGCACCTTTTTTTGGTTGCAAAATTTTCAATATATTTGAGTGTAGGCGTGTTTTCGTAATGTTTTACACTAACAATCCCCATTTGCAACAATGGGTGTGTCCAAATGTAAAGATGGAAGAGTCCGATTAAAAACTCAGGGTTGAAAGGGTTAGGCACTGAAATGCTTACGCAGTACAAAAAATTCATGGAACTAATAAGAAAAAGAAACACTGGTTTAAAACTGCATACTTGTGAAATTCACATAAGATGGGATTATGGCATTGGATTCCACATAACAGTCAAATATCAAAAAGGCAACAAACATACAACTATTTGGCAAGTTGTTCTTGACAACAATTGATATGGTCTTTGAATTTTGTAAAGGGGTGTGGCTGACGTTTTCCTATGAAAGAACCTACGTCAAACCAAATCAATTAGAAAACTTTGCACTTTGCACATGCGCATCAGTATGTTAAGCGTTGTGGATTACATTAGTAACCATTGTCACAAGGCATTATATAGCAGTAGACCAAAGAATAGTAAAATAAAATATTTAAACTATGTGTTTGATTTTAATTTTGCACTCTAGCGTGGTACTAGGTGCAGCCGATGTCCTATATTTGAGCCACGTCATGTTAAAATGGACTTTCGGGACATGCGAGAATACTAAAGGCCCAGATCAGACTGCGCGGACCTGAAGACCCAGATCAGATTGCGTATCATCGCAGTCTGATCAAGAGTTTCACTGTCCGCTTATTGAAGGAAGGGCTACGATAAAATACGAAGAATCATAGCAAATACCCTTATCAGATTGTTTGATAGACTGGCTCCAGTCTCCAATGACTAAAGATTATTTTCTTATAATTCTGTTTGACAATCCACTATAACAAAACCAAAATAATATCATGACGATAAAGGCTGGTCACTAGTGACCAGCCTTTATCGTCATGATATTATTTTGGTTTTATTTATGTGGATTATTAAACAGGATTGGTAGAAAAAAAGTTTAGTCACTGGAGACTGGAGCCAGTCTAATTATGTGACTACGCTGGCTGATCGCATATGTCCCGATGACACAGAATCACATGGCGTATTTTTAAGGTTTCACCCGTTACGTACATTTTATACGGACAAATACGGATCAAGAATTTGGGAAAACATCTTCTCAGATAGAGTTCTGTTTAAATCTCCGTTGAGTCGTTATCAGCCCAACAGGATGTATGTATGTATGTATGATGTATGTATGTATGTATGTATGTATGTATGTATGTATGTATGTATATATATATATATGTGTGTGTGTGTGTGTGTGTGTGTGTGTGTGTGTGTGTGTGTGTGTGTATGTATGCACATGCATGCATGCATATATGCATACATGTATGTATGTATGTATGTATGTATGTATGTATGTGGTCAGTACTCCATCAAGAAAACAATCACACACACACAAAAAAAAAAAAAAAAAAGAAAAAAAAAGTACATTGTATATCTATGAGCCACAACGTGAGAAACATTACGAAAACATGCCTATTCAAATATATTAAAAATTTCACCACCAAAAACTGAAAGTTTTCAGATAAAAATTCTGATATTTTTCATACTTCTGTTGCAACCATAGATTGTGGGTACTCGTTAGATCCGCCTCGTCTATGTTTTTGAGCAGAAATGAGAAACAATAATGTATATCCCTTTAAATCCCAGTTTCACTGTATAAAGGTGGGGTTTAAGGGGCTCACAATGATATAGGTACGTTTTCTTAATGACATACCTTCTGCTTCTACATGTACACCCAATGAACACTTAAATCAGCCAACGCACTCGCATGAAAAAAATTATACATCCTTGGCTATCCAAAAGGCGCGCTCAATGAAGATTTTGATCAGACTGTGCGAATACGCAGGCTAATCTACATCTTTGCTTGGCCCACATGCCAGACGGTACGTGTTTTTGACGTTGCGGTTGATATCTTTAGATATATGTACATGTAGCGCTTTCGACACTGGATAAAACTTAGACGATTCACCTTATGAAAAAAAAAAAAAAATGGCATGTGTGCCATGCGAAGACTAAGATCAGTCTGGACATGCGCCTAGTCTGATTAGAGTCTTCACTGTGCGCCTAGTGGATAGCTATGAACCGAAGCTTTTTTGTTTTTTTTCTGTTTACATCACGAAAACATACCTATATAATTTTGACCCCCTTAAACCCCACTTTTATATAGTAAAACTGGGGTTTACTGGGGTATACATTATTTCTCTTATTTCCGCTCAAAAACATAGATTGTGGGTACTCGCTAGAACCGCCTCGCCGAGGCGGTTCTAACGAGTACCCACAATCTATGTTTTCAGCAGAAATATGAAAAATATCAGATTTTTTTATCTGAAATTTTTCAGCTTTTTGGAGATGAAATTTTCTATATATTTAAATAGGCGTGTTTTCGTAATGTATTTTTTTTTTTTTTTTTTTTTTTTTTTTCATGCGGACTGCGAAGACTGGGCGGATGCTCAAGCTGATCTTCGCTGGGCGTACATGCCATTTTGTTGGTTTTGTCATGAGGTGGTTAATTTTGTCTGTTGCAATGACCACTGCCGAGTATTGGCCGAAGCGTGTTGATTTTTACGACTACCTGATACCCACGTAAACTTAAAGCAAACAATGGACTGGTCAATACAATTGCTTGAACGCCATTATGTATCAAGCAAATATTGTGTTTCAAGGATGGTAAAAGTAAACGTCATTGGTAACTTTGAATGACCTTAAGTCTAAATATTTGAAGTGTTCTGTTTAATGACGTCAGCGGAGTATTCAGAAGCTTAAGTAATCGCTCCGTTCACCCTTAAAGTACTAAGCACAAGTGCGACAGACGGCACTGATATAATTATTTTTATTTTTCAGAGAAAATTAGGGTTGGCATTTCTAGTGAATCGATTCACGTAAAAGCTCAAGTCTTATTTTCTCAAATAATAATAATAATAAAATAAATATGAGACAAAATGTCATCTGTTATCATTTTGCTTAGCAATTTAAGAATTAATTGACATTTATGTTTAATTTCGATAGGAGCCCAGTCATATAACATTGTGCTTACGGGTCACAGTGAAGCCACAGATCTGACTGTATTCAGAGTCACAGTAATCAGAGGTTTTGCCGTCTGCTAACAGAGTTATTGTGTACGGTAGAATTAAATGACTCTAAATACATGTACCATATCAGACTATATGGCTTCGCAAGCTGATATGTGACATCGGGCATATGCTGACACATTTTAGAAAATTGTCTATTTAGTAAGCTATTCTTAAAGCATTCAAGAACGTTTTAGCAGAATACATATTGCAAAGTTCCCTATGACGTCATTGTATAGTCAATCGAGCCGCAAAGTCGGAAAACGTATCATGGGACAGAAACGCCCATTGAAGATTCAGATTGTGAAGTCTGATCAACATTTTCCCTGTGCGCTTTTGGATAGCCAAATAGGCAACGATTCCTCATGCGGTCAATAAAGACTCTGATCAGACCGCGCGAATGTAAAGGGTGATTTGAGTCTTCGTTTCGAGCACATGTCAGAAGATATTTTTTTTTTCTCACTTTGCAGCTTAATCCTATTAACCCACTATAGACTGAATAGATTCTCCCACACTATATATTGGAAGAGTTCAATTTCAATTTTAGGTACATCCAGCTATGATTTAGATATTCCTAAAGAAAAGTGATAAACTATTTGCAAACAATGGAGACCCTGATCAGATTCCGCGTTCTGCGGCGTCTGATCTGGGCCTGCATTGTTTGCCAATTACCCTTTAGGGGTATCCAGACTACAATGGGTTAAGCTGTTACATGTGTACCATTGCTTTACACCTATGGTCATGACTGTGAGTATGCCTTCTATAAATTCGCGTGATCTTATGTTGTGAATGAAATATAATCAAAGAACTGACATCACTGATGGGTCGATTGTCTCTGCGTGTAAGCATGGAAAATGATCCTGAACGGGAACTTGAGATATTTTTTTTCATTTAGTCCCTAAATACCTGTAATTCAAGCAAACAGTGCAGACCCTGATCAGACGCCGCGTTCTGCGGCGTCTGATCTGGGTCTGCACTCTATACCAATGTCCTAGTCAATTGCATTCTAACGTCTAAGCCACAAGAATAGCGCTACTATAAATAACCGTGACCTGGATTACGTCTAACGCGGATTACAATGGTCAATGACAATCACGTGAACAACTACCTTAAGGAAATTTTGGCGTTTGTATACTATGGTTGATTGTAAACAAGCGACCCAAACGTCAGCGTCAGACTGGAAGCGTGCTGAATTGTTACATTTTTCAGGGGTCAACTGTCATGATTGTTTTTGCATCCCTTATGAGACAAACGTATATTCTAAAAACACAACTTGCTGTCCTTTGGAGCAAATCCTAAATACTTTCCTTTTCGGAGAAAATTCGTTTCCTGTAAGAGCAAAGTTACAAAATTTGCCTCACTTGTAAAATATGGCGGGCGAAAAATCTACCAAAACCATCCAGTCTCCTTAATGCATTAGTAGCAGACAGTGAAAGCTAAGCTCAGACTGGCTTCTCCTCTCTGAGTATTCACTGACTGGCAATTAACTTCTACAACATTTAATGATTTAGTAAGCGAACAGCGTAGTCTCTTATTAGACTGCACTGATGTATAGGCTGATATGGACATTCGCTGTTACATTTGTAGTACGGTTGAGCGTGACTTCGCCCACTTTAGGAAAGTTTAAATGGGCCGCGCAATGCAAAAAACGTGACCGGGCATACGCGGGCAGCAAAGGCCCAGATCAGACTGTGCAGTCTGATCAGGGCTTTTGTTGTCCACTAACAAAAGCACTGGATACTAAAGAATGCTTCAGTGTAGAGCAAATGCTCTAGTGAGACTCTGCGCTTATGCCGGATGATGTGAATGCACGCATTTTGCGAGGAAGCACTTTTTCGCGTGATACGGCCAAAATACCAACGGTATATGTTGGCAGGTCAGTCTCTGGTCATGGCGAGAGTTTGTGCCTGTCAGCTCGTTTTCATTTCAAGTAAATAAATGCCTACTGGTATTTGAATATTTAATATTTAATGTGAGTTCCCACTATCTATCTATTTATAGTATGTTTAAGGTAAATGATCTATGTGGCTATAGAGCGCCAGGGATGGTGTGGGGGCGGCTGTAAGTAAATGAGGAGTCATATTAATTCTATCATGACCGGATGATTTAAGGGACTGTACACACCTGACAGATATTCTGCCATTTGTCACAACCATCCTGCAAACCACAAAAAGGGTACATTCTAAAAGGAAAGAAGTTGCTCCTAGCGGGGTGTTGGTGGGGTGGAGGGGGCGGGGTGTGGGGGTGCCAAAGACTTTTTTAGCGTAGCCCCTAGAAAGGAAGTGTACTTCCGGGAAATGCGAAAATTATCCGTAAGTCAGTATAATATGTTTCTGTAATATATATAAAAAATAAATAAAACACAACAGAATGTACCCTGGAAATGCAACAATCACGAAGAGAGCTGAGGAACAAATAAGGACAACTCAAACGCCATATATGAAATCACAGACGCACAAATAAAAATAACTGCAAAAGAGGAACCGCCATGGAAATTACTTGAGTGGTTAAGCAGTTGGAGGGGCTGGGAGGGGTGAGAGGGGGTAGACCAGTTTTACTCTCGTGACATCCCTCTTTATTTTGAAGAAGCCCTAAAGTACAAATGAGCCAGCGCATGACAAAATCTACAATAAGTCATGTGTGACTAACAAACGCTCAAATCAGCCTGTACATCCCCAGTATGGAAAGGGTTCTCGTTTATTCCTCTAGCCTGGATGCTGTAGAAGGCACATTCGATCACCGTAAACTCTGATCAAACTGCGTGGATGCGCAGTTTGATCTGCGTCATCGCTGGTCATACAAATATAATTGTAGGTTTGTCGTATGCAGGCTCATATATATGTTTGGTCCGCATAAGGGTCCTCTGCTTCATCTGTGAAACATCACCGTGAAACACATATAATCAAATCACTGTAATGAAACAATTTCACCACCAAAAACTGAGTTTTCAGATAAAAATTTCCGATATTTTTTTATATTTCCGCTCAAAACATAGATTGTGGGTACTCGTTAGAACCGCCTCGCCGAGGCGGTTCTAACGAGTACCCACAATCTATGTTTTTGATCAGAAATAAGAAAAATAATGTATACCCCTGTAAATCCCAGTTTTACTATATAAAAGAGGGGTTAAAGGGGGTCAAAATTATATAGGTATGTTTTCGTGATGAGAAAATCGCAAATAAGTCAACGCAAGTCGTCATATTGATACGCAGAAACATTTTGTTAAAACCTATGAGAGAGACATAGTTTATACCTGCATGAAGCAAAATATATTCTAAAAAAAGCTTTTGGAAATGTGCCGAAAGAAAGGGCATTGATCAGCATTTGCATCTCACGTAGCCTTGCATTCTGTGTCCGCTTAAGAATCATTGCAAACTACAAATGTACCCTACTACAAATTATACAACGTCAGTTTAACGTCGATACAACATCACGACGTTGCATTACACCCTCGCATTAATGGCGGTGACGTTGCATCAACGTTAATGCGACTCTGTATAAACGTCATACGTTGAAGTGTTCATCCGCCTAGGCATTCAAGCAACGTTTCCATATCTACATTTTAGCTGGATTTCTCCGTGCCAGGGTGATGAAATTATACCTGTAACACTGACACATTTAGCTTAAACTAGATATGGCCCAGTCCAAGGGATTATGTACATGTATATAAAATGCTTACTATCATTGTTTGAGGTCATTTGGTTGAGGTTTGGCTGAATGCTCAGGAGCACAAAAGCAAGATATTTTTCAAAGATATACATGTATATCACACTGAGATAAAGGAAGCCCTGTTAGAGGCTATATACGAGCTGCAACGTTAGAAAATGTATCTTCGGATATGTGCGCCCAGCGAAGATTAAGACCATCGTGCGCATTCGCGATCTAGTCAGAATCTTCACTTTGCGTATTCAGGACAGCCAAGGCTGCAAAATTTTCATCTTATGGACAACGAAGACTCTGAGGCTGATTTGAGTTTTCTTTGAGCACACATGTCTTAAGGCATGTTTTCTTACGTTACGGCTCATATTCATTGTACGTTTCAGAAAATTGTAAAGTATGTCATATAAAATATGGATGATGCCATAAACTTGAAACCTTGCCTAATAGGTTAAAAGAAAAATGGGCTTTCTTATAATATCAAAATCGGACACCGTGTGGTACCTGGGCACTGCACTGGATTAATGGATATCGAAACTGTAAATATAATCAGTCTTTGAGACCCCCCGCCCCCAACCCCCGACGAGCCACTTGTCAAAACAAAATCTACGTTTGTTTAAAATCATTGTTTGTTAGTAAACCAGTCAGTACTAGAAAACTGTTTTAGGTCATATGAAAATAATGTATGGCTGTTTAACTCAGATGAGCGAATTGGTTTATTGTTTATTACAAGTAGTTTGGTACATGTACTGTCCAGCGTTATTGCATTTTATTTTGATTAATTTAGTTTACAAATGAGACAGATATCAGACTAACTTATTGTTACAAGAAAGCAATCATTGTATTGGTGGAAACAATACAAGATAAACTGAATACTTTAAATTAAAAATACAAAAAACAGAAGCATGAGAAATTCAAGAATAAACGTTCTTTTTTAACGAAATATTCCACTCCTTCTAGACCATTTTTTCAAATCAAGCGAACATAATTGGTTAACCTCTATACCTGTAACAGTTTATAAGGAACCCATATCTGCAATAAGATGGCCTGCGCAATGCAAAAATGTGTCTTCAGTTATATGCGGACAGCGAAGATCCAGATCAACCTGCACTTGCGCGCAGTCTGATCAGGGCCTTCACTGTCCGCAGTTATTGGACACTACAAAATATATCAATGGAGAGCAAATGCCTGGAAGATTCTGTGCGCATGCATATTGAATATTCGAAGACACTTTGCGCTCGATGCAACCCATATGACAAATGAAACTGATCTAACATATATGCTTGTTTGTTCCTTTTAGGATTGGTCATGACAGTAGAGGCTTGGTGTACAGGAAAGCAAATAAGATGTCACAAAATTATATACAGTCGAACCTCGTTATCTCGAACTCGCTTATTTCGAATTACCGCTTATCTCGAAGTGAAAATCTGTTCCCTGTTTTAACATGAAACTATGACAACAGGTAACAAAATAAAGTGGAAAAGAGGAGAGATTGCTCCTAAGGAGCAATTTCTCCTCTTTTACACATGATTTTATATATATATATATATTTAACTTCAGGAGTCAAATTACATGTTCATTCGTTAAATACGGTTGTTCAATTTATTGTTTTCCTCACTTTCTCAACTCTGATATGTCTAGGTACGGATATCTCGAAGTGTTTCAGTGAGTCCCTGGGAATTCGAGATAACGAGAGTCCTGTATCTCCCCTGTAGAAGATTCCAAGCGAATGCGCTGGCTAATATAAAATCTTCGCTGGGCGCACATATCCGAAGGTACGTTTTCTGACATTACGGCGCTACTTGCGTTATGAAGGATTCTTAACCGAATGTGAGTTGATTCCACTGTTAATCACCAGAAACAGAAAAAGCATCTTCATAATAAGCGGGTTCAGATTTCGGACCTCGTTGTTTGTCATTGTCAACCGACCGTAAATATCAGGTACATGTAGGACGTCACGTAATGCCATCGTTAAGGTTGACGTCACTAAACGTAATGACGTCACTAAGCGTCACGGTATTGTCATCACAATATGGCGGATTTCTGTAATCGAAGGGACTGCATTATCAAAAGCCCTCTTTCAGAAATGAAAGGTATGCAAGAAAAATCTATCATGGGTGTTAGGGACAGATAGAAAAATCCGTCCCTTGGGATCACAGTCTGACATCACTCGGCAAGCCTCGTGATGCCAGACAGTAACCCTCGGGACGGTTCTTTTCCATCTACCCCTTACACCCATGATATATACTTATATTCTCACTTATGCATGTGGGATCGAGAAATCCCTGTGCTTTCCTAACAGCGGCAAAATCGATACCTATATCGGTGCCCATGTGGGATAAGCGTTGCTATAAACGAGATAGCTCACACGCGATGTTGCTATATACAAGACAGCTCACACGCGACGTTCACGTCACGACGTTCCACATTATCATGGGACGACGTCGGGTTTCTACGTTTGAGGCTTTAGTTTGGGAAAACGCTGATGAAAATTTCCAAACTCTTGTGACTTCTTTATTAGTGAACAAAAACTTCAAGTACGAGTATCCATTGTCTTAGTTGAAATAAAAGCAACATTTTGGTAACAAAATTAGTTGGTTTTGTTGATTTTTTTTTTTTTTTTTTTTTTGCAATTTTGTTACGGTATTTCCGTGTGAGCAACGAGAGAAGAGGGCATTTTTCTTGATGGAATGTGAGAAAAAAACTAGAATGTGTCCGCAGTACACGGATGCCCCCGCCCCGAACCCTAGCCCCGCCCAGGGGCATGACCCTGGGGCAACGGTACCATACATTAAAAGGTCTTTATGTAGGTAAGTGTCATACAAAGTTTCAACTTTCTAGCCCAGAAGTTATAAAAGTTATTAGCTGCAAGAGAAACGCGGACGTAAATTTGCACCTAAACTTGCAGTTAAACTTGAACCTGGTTACGAACGTGACATACGCACATACGCACGTACGGACGCAACATCACGGCGAAACGCTATATGCCCCACTCCTGCCAAGGCAGGCGGGGGCATAAAAATCGATCAGTGATGTTCAGTGGGACAGGAAAATGCAACCTTCAGGTCCACCGCTTCAGTGGGAAACTCGGCAAGCATGTGGGAAACTCGGCAAGCATCGTTTCCCTCTAGGTTGAGACTTTCCTGTCTTACATGCAAATGCATATGGGATCGAGAAATCTTTGTGCTCTCTCTTCAGCGGCAAAATCGACCCCATATCGGTACCCATGTTTTTTAGCAGACATAAGAAAAATAATGTATACCCATGTAAACCCCAGTTTTACTATATAAAAGTGGGGTTAAAGGGGGTCAAAAGGGGGTCAAAACTATGTAGGCGTGTTTTCGTGATGGAGTTCCAGCGTATATGAGTAAAACGAAGCTAGATCAAGCGTCTGTATAATCTTAGTTTTAGTCCTTTAGATGGAAATATTCGGTCTCAATGGCGTTTTGGCCCTTCGTGATCATGCAGCGTAGATGCACATAGATTTTAATATTCAGTGACTGAAACATAAAGTGTGACAGGAGCGACACATACTGAAATCAGTGTCCAGATCAAACGGTTGATTTCAGCATCAATCAGTAAATTAATCAATGTGTTTTTATTCATCCCTATTACGATATAACATGCAAATATTTTTAATGAAGCCAGCTTCTTCTGTGTGTAATTTTATCATCACGAAAACATGCTTATATAATTTTGACCCCCTTAAACCCCACTTTTATAGAGCAAAACTGTGGTTTACAGGGGTATATATTGTTTTTCTTATTTCTGCTCAAAAACATAGATTGTGGGTACTCGTTAGAACCGCCTCGGCCAGGCGGTTCTAACGAGTACCCACAATCTATGTTTTGAGCAGAAATATGAAAAATATCAGAATTTTTTATCTGAAAATTTTCAGTTTTTGGTGGTGAAATTTTCTGTATATTTGAATAGGCGTGTTTTCGTAATGAGTGAAATAAATGAATAAAATGCAAGTACTTACTTTTGGTTCTCGTTTTATTGGTGTGTTTCCTCTCTTAACGCTTAGCACTCTGGTAAAATTTTTCAGCATATGACATTTTGAAATACTTTTGTTATTTTTCCAAGAAAACAGGATTTGACATTTCATGCAAATTGTCTGTAGACAATTTGGGGAAAAATAAGAAAAAAAATATCACCAATTAAGCGTCTGCTGAATAAGCTATGAGAGTGGTAAAGGTTAAAAGATAAACGTATTATTTAATTTGTTACACTGTACATCATATGTGGCATGACATGAGAAAAATTGTCTTTAGAGTAAGTGCAAAAAGGTTAAGATCCAGATCAGTCAGCAGAGATATAGTCTGATCGGGAACTTTGCTAAATGTGTACTTCGTTATGTTTCACAGTGCCTATTGATTCTATAAGCGGACAGTGAAGGCACTGATCAGACTGCGCGGACGCGCAGTCTGAACTGGGCCTACGCTGTCCGCATATGCCCAAAGGTATGCTTTTGCATGGCGCGCCCCATTTACTCTGCCAATGAGACCTCTAAGCAGATATTATTTTGAGCATTCATTTATACTTAAACATTCTCTGTGCAATTCAGCTGACAACAAACTGATTACATTTTTATTTTTCCGATAATAGGAAAATGATATTTCACGCAAATTAGTAGAAAATTTACATGAAATGTCCAAGCCAATTTCTTTTGAAAAGAAAAAAAAAAATAATAATAAAATAAAATAAAAAAATAAGGAAAGTATTTCAAAATGTCGTCTGCTGAATTTTATACACAGCATAATAATGTTTAATATTGCGTCAAAAGCATAATTAACAATCATAACCCAATCATAAAGAAATAAAATAAATTGAACTTACCGCAGTCAGTTTTGGAATATCTATCTGCATTTTCCTGAACACGTGTGTGAAATAAATAAATAAATAAATAATAAACTATGAAACTAGCTAAACGCTTGCTTCTTAATAATCTACTTCAGGAAGAATTTTTCCTTCGTGTGAGATTCTTTTACGCTAAACGTGTTCTTATATAATCTGTGTTTCGTGATAGTTTTATTTTCTTATTATACTTTTTCCCGGATTTGCCTTTAGATATGAAGCGAATGCATAAGATCTATAGAATTGGAAAATAAAAAGATTTCTGTTTATTTAGTATATTTTTGTTTCTTCTTGTGCCTTAAGCTTTCTCTGATAAAATGTTTATAATTAATGTCCAATAATAATCATATGGCTCAAGACGATAGTGTGGTTTAGCTAACGATTATCACAATGTCCACTTTATATACTGTTGAAATCGCATGTAATGAGAGACGTACATCTACGGGTACATAAATCTGCCATAACACACGCGCTGCGCCAAAAACAAAAGGGTCTTCGAGGGCATATGGGAAAAGTAGAGATAAAGATCGGACAGCGAGGCTACACAGCCTGATAAGGACCTTTGTTATACATCGATATAACATTACGAAAACATGCCTATTCAAATATATTGAAAATTTTACCACCAAAACATGAAAATTTTCAGATAAGAAATTCTGATATTTTTCAAATTTCTGCTCAGATCATAGATTGTGGATACTTCTTAGAACCGCTTCGTTTAGGAGGTTCTAACGAGTAGCCACAATCTATGTTTTTGAGCAGAAATAAGGAAAACAAATGTATACCCCATGTATTCCCCAGTTTTACTATATAAAAGTGGGGTTTAAGGGGGTCAAAATTATATATGTATGTCTTCGTGATGAGTATCCAGTGATTTTGTGAGCGGACAGTGAAAGCCCTGCTTAGACTGCGCTTATGCGCAGGCTGATCGAGGCCTGTGCTGTCCGCATATGCCCAAAGACATGGCACGACCCATATGGTTGTAACACATATAAACAGAAGCGTACAAATCGGGTTCAGAAGACAGTCTTGCGACTTTGGTAAATCTGTATCTCTTTTCGCAAACATAATCTTAACTTATTTCTTACTGTGGTTCGGTATAAACTTGTTTTAGATAAAAAATACATGAAATATGATTTATGACATTATTTACCATTATTTCTTGCAAACGTTCAATGCTTTTTTACAGCAGTTTCATACATAGAGAGCATTGCTTAAAAGCGTGCGAAGTATCATGTTTAAAGGCTCTATGGGGAATGAAATAGCTAAGTACTGTGGTTCTACTAATGTAATATATAGAAATCAAAGTGTTTTATACATATTATTCAGATAAAACAGATCAAGTTCAACATATCAAAGGTGAAGGCAAATACTCATACATAAAGTATTCTTTGTTTATTACTTTTTGTTCTTGACGTGCTTATTGTTAAACATTGTAATATAAAGAAAACTCCTGTTCTTGAAAGCGCTTGTTTTTTTTTTTTAGTATATTATATTCTCGATTTGTCTAAACGTCAGCTGAGGACACGCTTCTATGTGACTCGATTCAAAATGCAATATACTGATTTTTTTATTTATTTATTTTTTTTTTTACAAGGCATGCTATGTGTGTAATAAAGTTCCCCAGGACTGCACCTGAACATTGAAGATTTTAAGATGAATTGATACCGCCCTTTTCTGGGGTGTCAACTCGGTCAAATTTGTCTTCCTTCGGAATAAAGCTTTACTCAAAAAGAAAGGAAATTGTTCCTCAAGAAGAGTATACCACCTTTAAAGAATTGGTTTGGAAAGAACAGTAAACGTAGAAATGGCAGACATTACGAAAACACGCCTATATAATTTTGACCCCCTTCAACCCCACTTTTATATAGTAAAACTGGGGTTTACAGGGGTATGCATTATTTTTCTTATTTCTGCTCAAAAACATAGATTGTGGGTATTCGTTAGAACCGCCTCGGCGAGGCGAGGCAGTTCTAACGAGTACCCACAATCTATGTTTTGAGCAGAAATATGAAAAATATCAGATTTTTTTATCTGAAAATTTTCCTTTTTTGGGTTGTAAAATTTTCAATATATTTGAATAGGTGTGTTTTCGTAATGAAATGTACCAAGTATATCCATGCACCTTAAACAGAGAACCGCGTATGCCAGTATAACAGACCTTATGTCAGAAATAAGAGCCGGTGCTCAGCATTTTCTACAGGATTCAATCTACGCGCGCTCATGAAGACACAGATCACCCTGCGCATCCGCACAGTCAGATCGGATACTTCGTGGGACATTCCGTGGGTAGCCAACGATCCCATCACGAAAACATACCTATATAATTATGACCCCCTTAAATCCCATTTTTATATAGTAAAACTGGGGTTTACAGGGATATACATTATTTTTCATATTTCTGCTTAAAAAAACATAGATTGTGGGTACTCGTTAGAACCGCCTCGGCGAGGCGGTTCTAACGAGTACCCACAATCTATGTTTTGGGGCAGAAATATGAAAATATCAGACTTTTTATCTGAAAACTTTCAGTTTTTTGGTGGTGAAATTTTCAATATATTTGAATAGACGTGTTTTCGTAATGCAAAGCATCTTCAGGTGGACAGCAAAGACTCCGATCGTATCTGAGCAAAGAATCTATTCTTGCACACCAGATAAGGAAAATCTTCATTTAACCCTGGGATAGAAATTCTTATTCTACCCAGGGTAAGATAAAATCGATTTGCTATTCACTGATTGTAATGGACGTCACGTACGGTACAGTAATGTTATCACAATATGACAGACGTCAGCAATCGAAGTGACTGCATTATTTAAAAAGTCTACGTTCAGAAATGAAAGGTGTGCAAGAAAAAAAAATCTATCATGGGTGTGAAGAGTAGATAGAAGAAGCCGTTCCTGGCAATCACAGCCTGGCACCACTCGGCAAGACAGTGATCCCCGGGACGGATTTTTCTATCTACCCCTCACACCGATGACAGATCCTTATAATCATTACGAAAACATACCTATATAATTCTGATCCCCTTAAACCCCACTTAAATATAGTAAAACTGGGGTTTACAGGGGTATACATTATTTTTCTTATTTCTGCTCAAAAACATAGAATGTGGTACTCGTTAGAACCGCCTCGGCGAGGTGGTTCTAACGAGTACCACAATCTATGTTTTGAGCAGAAATATGAAAAATATCAGAATTTTTATCTGGAAACTTTCAGTTTTTTTTAGATGAAATTTTCAATACATGTGAATAGGCGTGTTTTCATAATGCTTATCTGAGTCTCTGCTGGGCGTATTTGTTGTCTTGTAGAAAATGCTGTACCCTGGTTCATATGCATGCGTACATAAACGATATGTCATGATTTGTTTTGCATGATTTGGACAGCCTGATTTAGACAAGTTATTGGATTTTCTCAATGAACAAGAAGCAGCCAATACGCTTTCATACATTGAGAGTTTCAGCACTCGATATCAGAATTTTTGGGATTATACATAGAAGAGTATGAATGAGACAAAACTACAGGTTTCCCGAGAGGACATCATTAATATTTGGCTTGTTGTCTTTCATGAAAAAATCCTTCTTTGTATTCAGGAAGCACCAGCCGATAATTAAATAAAGATTATTTTACTAATAAAGGATTTGCCGCTAGCCACAGGAGGGGCAACATGAGTTCAATATCATTATTGTTATAAGACGAGAAAGCCGGATCGAATATGGTTCAAATATAAACAAATATGAATTGCAAAAGTGCATTTAATTGCTGGTGCTAATCAGGAGTATTGTATGAGGGCTGTTCCAAATGTAATATCACTTGACATACAAAAAACAATAAATAAAGCTGGTGTAGCATTTTTAACACTCCATGAACCCCATTTGGCAGCACGTGTTAAATTTGAAATGCCATTGTACATAAGACATGCGCTCGCTAAATATTTCGTAATCATGCTGCTCAATCAAAAGGTTATCAGATCTTTTTTGAGTGTTAAAATGCGACACCTCATGACATACCAACAAAATGGTATGTGCAACCACCGTAGACTCGTCGGCCTGGGGATTCACCCGCTCTGTTCAGAGTATTCGCTGTGCGCTCAATGGGTAGCTAAGGACCCAAGCTTTCTTCATGTGAACATATAAGACTGATCAGACTGGACGGATGCCCAGGCTGATCTGAGTCTTTCCTGGGCACACATGCCATTTTGTTGGTTTTGTCATGAGGTGGCTCAATAATACTAGTAAGTAACATGATTCGTATCGCATATGTTTAATTAAAACGTATCTGTTAATAGGAAAAGATATTACAAATGAATTCGGAGAAAAGGGATTCCATCAAGAAAACATGCCTGTATAATTAATTTTGACCCCCTTAAACACCACTTTTATATGGTAAAACTGGGGTTTACAGGGGTATACATTGGTTTTTGTATTTCTACTCAAAAGCATAGATTGTGGGTCCGCGTTAGAACCGCCTCGGTGAGGCGGTTCTAACGCGTACCCACAATCCATGTTTTGAGCAGAAATATGAAGCATATCAGTTTTTTATTATCTGAAGAGTTTCATTTTTTGGTGATGAAATGTTCAGTATATTTGAATAGGCTTGTTTTCATAATGATTATGAGGCCCAGGAAACAGTAATGAAAACATAAGTAACAGATGTGAATGTTATTTTCTTTTAGAATAGCTCGTGAACTGTAACTTGCAGCGCTGTTCTAGCCTCCTAATACGGTTTATACCATTACGATACAGCAAATCTGTGTACGATGTAACGACATGCTCCCTAGTAAAATATTGTGAAAACATTGGTATGGAGGGTCTTCATTATTTGGCAAATTTTCAAAGTTGTGCGGTTTTAAAACCAACCCTTTCTTTCATACTTTTGTTTTAATTCTGCTTGTTTATTGCACGATCCCATCTTACATGTACTCGTAATTTGCTTAGTAACAAAATATTCTCCATTTCCCATATTATATGTTAAAAATGTAACGATTCTTGGTAAGAGGGGAAGAAGAACCTGCACTGTAAAAAAAGTCTCGTAGATTTTACGGTAAATACTGGCAAATGGCTGCCAGCGCCTTTACCGTAATTTTTACGGGGGTCCGTAGAACTTTCGCAGGAATTTCCTCGTAGGATGGAATAAGGATGTGTAAGCTTAAGATACGGTGCGGTAGCTAACATCTCTACTATGTCCTATACGTTACCTATACGTTACCTACCTTGCCCTACACTGCCCTACCATGCGTATTTATTACTGTAAATAATCTCTAAAACTTACGGTACATGTACTGGCAGCCAGTTGCCAGTATTAACCGTAAACTCCGGCTGGTATCAGAGCTTGTGTATCCGGCAAGTTACATTGTATACAGGTTTGTCATAGTTTGTTTGTTCTTCCTCTTGGTTTCACTGGCAGGCAATATTCAGTGTTGTTGTTCTTCCTGAACATCTACCAAACTATTTTGCGAAAGAATTCGTTTCCTTTCATCTCTACCTACTTAAGAACAAACCATGCCTCAAAGACATGTTACCGAATCTTAGCGGTGTGCGACAGTGGACTGTCGGTGTAAGGAATCTTGTTCCAAACAGAGGTTTCAGGTTATCTGCGGAATGGAAATTTGTCGAGACAATGAGAGAACCTTCACTACTTCTGGCACAAACAATCTATGGCAGATACTAGTACATGCTTAGCAAAACAACGACAAGAAAGCAACTTTTTTTTTTGTGCCTCCCAGCCAGGTGATCGCAATGCCAAACAGGACCCATAACCTTATTAATTAGACAGTCAACAGAACAAACCGCAGAAACAGAATCACAGCAAGCAGCCACACAGAAGGCCCTATCCCATACTAAAAAAAAAACAACAACAAGAAAAAAAAACAAAAAAAAAAAACAAAAAAAAAAAACGAAAAACACAAGAACCAGTGCCTTAGAGCACTTAGTAATAACCACTACGACTTAGGTTTGAATCCATTTTATTGGCATAGATATATGCACCCCAGGTTCATAAACAAACATAATAAAATAAAACAAAAAAATATCCTTATTTCAATCAGAGGAACATCAAATAAAAGCATACAGAAATCAAAAGAAAGCGCTCTGATGAAACAAAGATAAGGACACGTGGCCAACACTACAGAATGACAACGTTTGTTTTGATATTTTACGGGATACCAAGAAAGGGTAAGAGAAAAGTCCAAGGAGTGCCACAATCATAAGCCGCAGCCCTTCCCAGACACCAAGAGGAAGAGGAAACAGACAAAAGAAAACAAACGCAAATCGACGAAACGTACGAAAAGCACTAAGATTAGCTCATCATTCCCCAAACAAGGTAATCGCAATGCTAAAAGGACTGAAAAATACAAGAACAAAATAACACAAGCAAGACTTAAAACAAATCGCCTCGTAGAATGAACCACATAGCAACAAAGAGTAAGACTAACACCGGGACCACCGCCTTAGAACGGTCAGTAGAATAAACCACTGAGGGAGGGGAGATTTTAACAGCTAGCCAACTTCATCCAGGGTCCCGATGCTACACTTAATACAGAAATACATACGAAATTCGGTTGGCATTAAGGTTCCTAACACAACCCGAAATCTTGGAAATCTTTACTTCTCTACTGGACTGAAAGCAAAGCTGTCCAGCAAAACTGCTTAACCCATGACTTGTGCCGTTTTATAGTATAAACGCGACAAGTCCCCTTAGCACAGTTTCAGACCTATATTTCTTCATCTCATAACAAGTCAGAATCTCAGATTGACGAAACGACGGAATCACGTACAAAGTAAACACTTTAACTTAACGACGGAATAACGCACAAAAGTCACTTTAGCTCAACGGCTAAGCTTCATTACTGCTTATGAAGAGTCTCAATAAAACCGAGATTCCCATTTTCTGTCGTAGTGTTTATGCAATCTTTTTTACTTTTATTTAAATGAATATATTAAGAATGTAATACGATATGAATATTAAGAATGTAATAAAATGAAATCGTCAAAAATGGTTGTACCGACCATTTTCATGTCTGAACAAATGGATGCAAATTCTGTTTGAACCAGGTATATGACAATTTAAAACTGATACATGCTGCATGTATCAGGTAAAATAGTTACAACAGAGGAAACAGCACCTAACATAAAGCATATTCTCCTTTATCACAGGGGCTGCTTTTAAAGGAAAGAATTTGCTCAATCGGGAAATGCTCCCTCCGGAAAATATTTCAATATAGAAAGATCACCTAACAAAAAAAATATTTTGCTCCTTTAGCAAAGGGTCTGTCCATTTAGAGTAACCCCATACGAAAGATATATTAAGAAGTTATGTTTTAGATTTTTCCTAGGTGTGTGTAAACATTCCTTTCTGGCCACGCCCTTGGACAGTAATGTAAACGGTACTTTACTTTCGCAAATGTGTATATTCTACTGTGTTGTTTGTCGTGCAGTATATTTTCTAAGAAATTTGTTTCACATTACTTGTAAACAACGTGTTTCAGTCAATATCCCGAGTATATAATCAGCCGTCCAATCGTATAAAAAATGGCCCGTGACAGGGAAAAATTATACCGTATTAAGACATAAAATATGAAAAAAAAAATACCTTCAATGTTGATTTTTCACGTGTAATTAGCGAACGCTTTTCACAGGAAAGACCATGATCTTCGTGTTCAGTTTGACCTGTGAGAATTTACAAGTATACGGGGCTAAGCTAGTTGTGGTTTAAATGTGCGGCAGCTTTTGATGTGTGAAACTGCATAATAATCAAGCAATTTTAACTAGTTGTGAAGGGACACATGTGTGTCCTCTACTAATCATGAGGTGACCTTGAGAGAAAATGTGAGCCGCAACATCAGAAAACGTACCTTTGATCATGTGCGCTCAGCCATCACGAAAACATACCTATATAATATTGACCCCCTTAAACCCCACCTTTATACAGTAAAACTGGGGTTTACAGGGGTATACATTATTTTTATTAATCCTGTTTAGAAACATAGATTGTGGGTACTCGTTAGAACCGCCTCGGCGAGGCGGTTCTAACGAGTACCCAAAATCTATGTTCTGAGCAGAAACATGAAAAATATTAGATTTTTTATCTGACACTTTCAGTTTTTGGTGGTGAAAGTTTCAATATATTTATATAGGCGTGTTTTCGTAATGAAACTTTCAAACCATCCCGAGCATTCACACTGTCTGATCAGAATCTTCATTGGGCTCATTTGGATAGCCAAGGATACAACATTTCTTCATGTGGACAACGGGGAATCTGATCAGAGTGTACGGAAAGACTGGCCGATTTGATTCTTCGGCGGACTCACATTTCACAAAGATATGTTTACTGACATAACGGCTCAGATGTAAAATATCAGCGTGGGTGCTGTCAAGTATAATATATCTGCAATTACAAATGACGTCGTTGACGGCATGTAGTTTATTTGAAGTATATACCAATTGTTATCAGCCGCGTCACGCGAATACGGTTTCTGGGACACATACCGAATGACCAGCTCTTCCTTGCGTCTGTGCAGATCTGATCAGTATCTACTCTGTCGGCTTACCAATATCATAAGGTACAAACGAATGTATCGACGATAAACAAATAACCGCAAAGAGGGAATCGTACCCTCTGGCATGTGCGCTGAACGAAAAAAAAATCAGACTGTACATCCACGCATACTGATCAGAGTCTTCGTTGTCCGTATGAACAAACGTTTCATTCTTTGCTATGAAAAATGCGCCTGATGAAGATTCTGATCAAATGGTGCAAACGCCACTACGAAAATACGCCTATTCAAATGTATATTTTTTTTTTTTTTTTTTTTAATCCAAAAAGAACAAAATAAACAATTTGATATTTGTCATATTTCTGCTCAAGGCAATTTGTGCTACTAGTTAGAACCGCCTCGGCGAGGCGGTTCTAACGAGTATCCACAATCTGTTTTTAGCAAAATAAGAAAAATAATGTATACCCCAGTAAATCCAAGTTTTACTATATGAAAGTGGGGTTTAAGTGGGGTCACAATTATACTGTATATATAGACATGTGTTCGTTATGGTAGGCTGAATTGAATTTTCGCTGGGCGCATATAAGAGTAGGTACCTGTCTGTAGCCGGAGGGGAGAGCAGGAGAACTAGGTCCCACCCCTTTCAGTATCACCGTCCTAATGCATACACGGATGGTCTGAAGAGCTCTTTTTTCCCCAGGACAACTTGGAATGGCCTTACAACCGAAGCTGTCTCTGCTGAGACAGCTGATGGGTTTAAGGCCAAAATATAATATCCTAGGGTTGGGCAGGGGATAGGTAACGACTTCATGTAAATAGTTTTAATCTGCTGGTGGCTGTGTCACAATACTTTTTTTTTTTTTTTTTTTTTTTTGTTTTGAAACTTATGTGCCACACTCCAACCCTGTTATCATGGTCAGAAATGACCGAACACAGTATCGGAAGAAAGAAAGGAAGAAAGAAAGAAAGAAAGATGTTGCGGCTCAAATATTAGAATCAGAATTAAGGTGAATAGATCCAGTTGGAACATTTCGCCACCAGCTTGGAAAGGGGGACAACTTTGCAAACATGCAATTGCCACCCCGGTATTTCAAACCTTACAAAATTATGGAATACTCTTAAAAATAATAGTTTTATTGCAAAGTGAGCGAATTCCTTCCTTTAAGAATCGCCCTCTGTGTGAAGGGAAACGCATATTCAAAGTTTGATTTATTTTTTTTTTTGAGCCGTTTGCATTTCAAACTGCGTGTGCTGGCCGTTTTTCAGATTTTCACTGTTCGTATTTGCTTTTGTAATTACCATCCTCTCGGCTGATTCTGCAAACGACAAATAACATTGTGTTTTCTTTCTTTTTGTTGCAGAAAACTGGCTTTGACATTTTGCATGAAATGTCAAAGCCTGTTTTAAGGGAAAATAAGAAAATTATAATATTATGTGTCCTGCATGCATGCAGAGCGTCAATAGCATTTTCTGAAGTGCGCGCGACTCAAATGACACACGTACCTATAATTGGATAGATCTGATAGTTTTAAGGGCATCAAAATGTCTCGTTAATTAAACTTAGGCCGCGAATATCGTCCGTAGTAATGCCTTGCATACATACATACATACATACGCTCGTACATATATAAAGACGCTTATGTTCGGGAATAGGTAGATTGAGCCACTTGATACATTGTATATAAGATCACGTGGTCAGTTAGGCCGAAAATGTTACGAGTAACAAACGTCGTTCATTTGTAAAACAATATTAAAAGGTATTAAATGCAGTGTTCCATAAGAAAGTTTGAATTTATGCACACACAAAAAAAAAAAAACATTTTAGAATAATACTGAAGCAAGCATAATGTTGTACAGACAATTCAAAGTGGGGTATAATGGGTTATAGTTAGGTTATAAAGGGAATAGCCCGACAAATATTAAATAAGCCACCGCATGACAAAAACCAACAAAATGGCATGTGCGCCCAGCGAAGACTCAGATCAGCCTGGGCATCCTTGCGCTCAATAGGTAGCTAAGGACGCAAGCTTTATTCATACGACATCGAAGATCTGATCATACTGGGCAAATATGATTTAATTAAACAGTATTTTTATTCTCTTTAGTATCGCTTTTGAAAAAAAAAAAAGGTGCTACTTTTAAGGTAAAGAATTTCCTCTTAAAAGGAGAAATTTTCTCCTTTAAGAATTACCCGTTTTACTTTAAGAGCAGTCCCTATGGTCAACAAGCAAAATATTTAATGTTAATTGAATCATCACGAAAACATATCTATATAATGTTGACCCCCTTAAAGGCCACTTTTATATAGTAAAACTGGGGTTTACAGGGGTATTCATTATTTTTCGTATTTCTGCTCAAAAACATAGATTGTGGGTACTCGTTAGAACCGCCTCGCTGAGGCGGTTCTAACGAGTACCCACAATCTATATTTTGAGCAGAAATATGAAAAATATCAGTTTTTTATCTGAAAACTTTCATTTTTTTGATGGTAAAATTTTCAATCTAGTTGAATAGGCTTGTTTTCGTAATGAATATAATTTTTTTCTTACATATTATGCACGTGCGTAATTTGCATAATGAGCACTACGCCCATGCTTGTGCGCACAATGCTGTGCATACAAGTAAAGTTCAGAGGGTAACAACTCGCCGATTGTGGGGGAACTACTTAGATGTTTAGTAACTGGTGGTATTTTGATCTTTGTGGTATCCTTGGGCGGCAAGGTTTTGTTTCACGAATCCGAGACGACCCGAAAGAGCACAAACAGGGCCGTAAAAGAAGGAAAAGTACAATCCGATACCGCTTTAACGAATTGAAGTAGCTAATAGGTAGCTAGTAATGAAAATATATGTCATTTGCACTGTACAGAGCAGTAAAACTAATGGGACCTTTCACTTCATCGTACATATATATATTAACTGTATTTTTATGTATGTATTTATATAATTATTTATTTTGTTAGTTTCAGGACAACCTTGTAATATTTGCAAGTACCAACAGAAATCATAGCTATAAATCTGATGAAATACAGCACGTAGAAATCGTACCTATGGATACATGAGCCCAGCGACGATTCAGAGCAGCCTGGGCATCCATTACGAAAACACGCCTATTTAAATATACAGAAAATTTAATCTCCAAAAAAATGAAAATTTTCAAATAAAAACTCTCATATTTCTGCTCAAAACATAGATTGTGGGTACTCGTTAGAACCGCCTCGGTGAGGCGGTTCTAACGAGTACATGTACCCACAATCTATGTTTTGAGCATAAATAAGAAAAATAATATATACCCCCGTAAACCCCAGCTTTACTATATAAAAGTGGGGTTTAACGGGGTCAACATTATATAGGCATGTTCTCGTGATGCTTGTAGTCTAATTGTGGTAATCGCTATCCGTCTGAAGAAATCGTGGACAATTTGCTTTTCTAAGACATCCAGCAAAGACTCGCATGTATCAGACTGAGATTGCAGAGGCTGATCTGAGTTCTTTGGACGTATATACCCGAATGTACATTTTCTCACATCGAAGCTCAAATGGTGACCGTAAAAAACATACGTGGGCATGAGGTCATCACTGGACAATCATCGACACTGAAACATTAGAATAATTAGAAGGTCGCTTGGAAAACTAACCATCTGCAATATGATTCTCAACCGTGGAAATGGGTCACTTCTCGCATTTGAGGACAGAAAAGACCAAGGTTATTCTGTGCCTTCGTATTTATTACAAAATGTAAATCGAAAATATAGGTGTCGGAACCTGAGAAAACGCACCTTCGTACAATCGCGCAGGCTGATCAGAAACGTTACTCGGCTCATTTTGGATAGCGGAGGATGCAATATTTCTATTAGCGGATAACGAAGGCTCTGATAAGATTGCGAGGGCAAGCAAGCAGGCTGATCCGAGTCGTCGTTGGGCGCACATGTCAGAAGGTACATTTGTTTAAGTTACGGTTCATATTCTAACACCTTACCATACTTGTCCTAACATTTCAACAAGCCCATGTTACAATATGTCGAAAACTGCTGTACGAACGACAAATAGTTTATACAGTCGACTCTCGTTATCTCGACTTCGCTTATCTCGAATAAACGCTTATCTCCACCTGAAAATCTGGTCCCTTTTTAAACATGGAAATCTAAAAACAGGTAACAAAATGTTGTGGGAAAAGAGGAGCAATTTCTCCTCTTCAATATATCTCTAACTTCAGGAGTAAAATTTCATTTTCATTTGTGAAATAGGGCTTTTCGATTTACTTTTTTCTCAATTCTGCAAATCTGATATGTCGAGGTACGGATATCTCAAAGTATTTCAGAATCTCATGGGCTTCGAGATAACGAAAATCGACTGTACCTTGAACAGACACCGTGAGCTGTTTGTTCAGACCTGAATGTCTAAATATTAAGGGTCACGTACATATTTGTATGGTTCTAAAACTATACATTTAAATAGAGATCGGATCGAGGCTAATCTGGCCCTTCGTTGTGCGCCTACGTACGTTTAATGTCTTAAAATTTCGTACACCAAAGAGTCAGACAAAATGGAATATGCAAACAATGCAGAACGAGATCAGACTGCTCCTGAAGAGTTTACACTGTTTGCCATTCTACTAAGTATTTTAAGAAATAACTGCATACAAAGCAAAATTAGGCCAAAAAGGTATAGACAAAATTGTTCGAATTTTTAGGACATTTACCGTAATAAGCTGTTGGGCGTAATAATATATATTTTGAAAACCTCTGCCAATCTGTGCCCTTTGTCCAGGGTTTGTACTGTTCGGCCATGCAGCAGAATAAACCTTAAAATCAGCGAAGACACTGACCAGATCCCGTGGATACTCTTATATAATGTGGGCCGTTTTACCGTTTTTCCAGTCGATGATAGCCATTAATTGTATGTTGTTTTTCACGTACAAACGTTACCGCAGTAAGAGAGAGCATTTAAAGGTCATTGGAATCTAGCTTACATATGTAGTTTTATTGTCCAACAAATGAAAGAAATATATATATATTTGCTGAATAGGCTGAAATAACAACAACAGTAGAAAAATATGTGTAGTTTGTATCTCTCTTTCTCTTTACATTTTTTCTCAGGTTTTTAAGCATAGAGAATCAAAGCATACACACACACACGTATGCATGCGTGCATGTACGCACCACCACACACATGCAAATAATAATAATAATAATAATAATAATAATAATAAACTCGTCTTAAGAGGAGAGGCACACAATACTGACATGGGTTTGGAATAATTATTTTTATGCAAGGAATATACGCATGCCCTTTGTCTTTAGAAGAGATATTTAAATCGCAAAGCTCATCTAAGAATCAGGAACAAAAGTTTGGACATACGGTCACGTTTTAGTGTTAATGTGTAAAATTAAAATAAATAAATAAATACAATGATAAATAATAATAAAATAAAACTAGAGCTGTGTGCGAAACACACTCATGCCCCCACCCAGGCACCATTGTTAACAAGGGCTTGATTAATAAATTTCATAATATGCTTAAAATGGGAATTTGCGTGAAACATGTTTATCATATAAAGAACTGGAATTCAGTAGAATAACAGGTCTGACCTTCTAAGCAATCATGTGCAGCATATCAAAAGCAGTGGCTACATCACAGCACTGATTTTCCATAAAATGTCAGTGTATATATCCCCTGTTTGAGATAACATCAGAAGCAAGGTAAAAGTAGGCATTCTACTGGTATGCAGTGCTGGTTTGCATACCCCAATCTAGTGATACTCGCGGACATTTACAGGCCAGGTCCTCTCACTATATATAGATGGAGAAATTCCTACTATATCATGCTTATGATATTTCATGATGACAAGAAGCGGTTCCTAATACTGCATAGTGCATCACCTCACTACAGCATTAAGTTGGTCTAATGACACTTCCATACTTCTTGGAGTCTTCAATGCCAAGTTCTAGACACTGACCTTTTACCCCACCATCATTGCAACCCTCATGTCTAAGAAGTGCAAGTACATGTACAAGCTCTTTGGTCTAAAACATTTGATTTGTCAGTCTGCAATCTTTTTTCAATGGTTTTAAGTTTCAAATCAATCCTATAATGACATCAGAAGTTATTAATCAAAATGTTTCTCAGTGGGACTATTTCTAATTCAGAAAGGGGACAGAATCCATGCAAAATGCATTACAAAGTAGTGGTACTTGTTATACAAATTCTTCGCAAGGTAATAGGCTAGTATTTCAAATATCAAATCAACACCCCTGAAGTTAATCCACAATGATGTCAAAACCGATGAATCAAAATGCACCTGAATAGGACAATATCTAAGCCAGAAAGGGACCATAATCCATGCAAAAGTAAAAACAGAGTGATGGTACTTGTTCTACAAGTTCTCTGCAAGCTAGTATTTCAAATTCTAAATCAGTCATAGATAACAAGACTTATGAATCAAAATGTATCTACATGTAAATGGGACAATTCCTAAGTCAGAAGGGACCATAATCCATGCAAAATGCATAACAGAGTAATGGCACTTGTTCTACAAAATCTCTGCAAGGTAATTGGCTAGTATTTTAAGTTTCAAATCAATCCTTCAATAAAATCAGAAGTTATTAATCAAAATGTATCTAAATGGGACACCTTTTAAGTCAGAAAAAGGCCATAATCCATGCAAAATGCACAACAAAGTGATGGTTCTTGTTCTACAAGATCTCTGTGAGGTAACAGGCTAGTATGTCAAGTTTCAGATCAATCCCCTTAAGAAAACAAGAGTTAAGAATCAAAATGTATCTAAATGGGACACTTTTTAAGTCAAAAAAGGGCCATAATCCATGCCAAATGCATAACAGAGTGATGGTACTTGTTCTACAGATTCACTGTCAGTATTTCAAGTTTCAAATCAATACCCCAAAGATAACAAGAGTTATGAATCGAAATGCATCTGAATGAGACAATTTCTAAGTCAGAAAGGGGCCATAATCCATGCAAAATGTCTGCAGGAATTATCTAAGTTATCCCCTCATTGTGTCTTGCTACAATGTGTATGTGTTCCAAACTGTAAAGCAATCCACCAAAAATAACCAAAGTTATAAGCAATATTCAAATGCGACGGGACGGGACGCGACAACCAAAGTAAAACCAGTATAGCCCCCACCCAACAAGTTTGGTGGGGCATAATAAAACAAAAGAATGTGATAGAGTATATGTATTGTGACGACAACAAACGTATACGAATCGGTATACATTCTGATTTTGTCATGTATTTGAATGGCTGTCTACATTGAAAAACCATATGGTTTCTACATTTAGACACCCATGTAGTTTCTATCTTTAGAACCATTTTCATACTAAAGAGAGCATCAGACTATCCCTATACCATATCCCTGCTATAACTGTAAATCAAATACACTGTTCGTAAGATGATCCCGTAGATTTTAGGTAAATACTAGCAGCTGGCTACCAGTACATGTACCGTAAATTTTACGGGTGCCTGTAGATTATTTACAGTAATAACTACACAAGTGTAGGACAAGGTAGGTAACGTATAGGGCATAGTAGGGATGTGAGCTAATGCACCGTATCTTGAGCTTAGACATCCTTACCCAATCTAACGAGGTAATTCTTTCAAAAGTTCTACGGGCTCCGTACAAAATTACGGTATTGGCACAAGCAGCCTTCTGCCAGTATCTACTGTAAACTCTACGGGATTTTTTACAGTACGCAGTCAGTCTTGATTCAATATAAATCAAATATGTGGTGCCAAATAAAAGAACAGAAATTTTCTTTGACAAAATGCAAATTATCTCATTTGCATATGCACGCAAATCGATTATTAATATTTTGTTTTTCACAAACGTAGCATATACTATCTTAAAGGCTCCATATTCCTCAAAAATTGACATTTTATTACCCAAAATAGGTTTAATAAATTGATATATGGTATTAATACATTCATAAAATGTAGCACCCGACAGCCATTAAATTTTGAGTTAGTCTCTCATTCTTGAAATGAAATGATTTTTTTATCGTATCACTGAATACAATAAAAAATCATTTCAGTTTTGATCTAATTCAAAAACGAGAGACTAACTGAAATTTGACAGGCTGTCAGATACCACGTTTTATGATCCTATATTACTACTATATATCAATTTATTAAACATTTCTTGAATATAAATGCCCATTTCGAGGGTTGAGCGCAAGACTAGCGTAACTCAGATGGTTGTTTTTCCCCAAACCTAATCTCCTCACCATGAAGGCATTATGAAGATTACAACATTTCTTTCTGTAAACAATGAAAATTTAGGTGCCATTGCTCGTATGAGCAATGGCACCTAAATTTGCATTGTTTACAAAGGGGTCCAAGTTGCCCCTAAACAAGGGTTTCAAAAATATGTTTGAGTTACAATAGTCTTGCGCTCAACCCTCGATTTATGAGGAATAGTTCTATTAATATGGGTTCATATGAGTCTTTCTTCCGTCAAAATACAAAACACTTTATGCATTTCTATTTGCAGCGGCGATTCTGGATAATTTAGTCTCCCATTTCCTTGAAATAATAAAGCTTATTGTTAGTTTCTCTTATCTAGGGTCCTAATGCATGTCTATTTTATGGCACAACTGCAGGTTTTCTTATATTTTTTCTACTTTCAGTTGTTCTTTTGTATCAATTTCAGAAGCACAACCTCTTGTTTCCTTTCAATGCTTGTTCTTGGTAGTTTGCTAGATCCACTTGGGAATAGGTAGGTCACATTTCCTGGCATAAGAGCCAGAGGGGTAAACGTCTTCTTTGGACAAAATAGTATAATCAAAACAGTCATCTTCCAGCAGAAAATTTATTTCTGAAATTTAAATCTTTCATTTTCTTAGAACTGTATGCCGAGTAGTTTTATAGGTAACCTGAATTAAATAAGAAATGGGGTAAGGAAAGATCATTCTCCTCGTGGAGTGGCGCATATGGGGTCAAAATATCGTCCTAATGACTAATCTTCATATACATTTTCTATTTTTAATATATGTTTCATGAGACAAAGCTGCTAATGTATTTTAACTGGTTACTTACTAGTATGGCATTCTCCTCGTGGAGTGGCGCATATGGGGTCAAAATATCGTCCTAATGACTAATCTTCATATCTATTTTCTATTTTTAATATATGTTTCATGAGACAAAGCTGTTGATGTATTTTAACGGGTTACTTACTAGTATGGCAGATATCCTGGCTATCACACAAATACTGGTAATCATGGGCATATACCCAAGTTAGGAGCCGGTTTCATTCTTTTTTGTTTCTGGAGATTAAGACTTGTGTTACTGAAATAAATATGTTTAATAGTTTACTAGATGTACCGAAACAAACCAGAGTTGGACTCTTTATGGACTCATTCCCTAGTAAAGGTCACAAGATGTGTAACTAAGTCCCATTTAACGGCAATTTACTGTAACTTTGTATATTTTTTTTCTGTTTCAATTATTCTATTCTCTGCATAATTGTTTTCGACTTACAAGATGATCCCGGGACGATTGCATCTCGGATCTAATTGCAAACCTCCTCATTTGTCACATGACTTTTGTAGAAGATACTAAAGAGCCTCCGACAGCACTTCATCTTTGGATTTTTTGGGGCAGCTGCCACACCAGCCAGATTTAAATTATCGTATTTCGACAATCCATTTTCCTATAACACCTAGCCAAAAAACTACTCAATAAATACTTCCTTGCTAACGTTGAAAACGCTCGACTCTGCATTCAAACATAGTAGTTTTAATCACGCTGATGCTTATAAATAGCGAATAAATCAACAAAACTTTAGTTTTGAAAAAATAAGATTTTAATCATGCCGAGTACAATATCGGCGACCAAATATTGGGTCGCGGTCCTTTTCAACACCGAAACGGACCGAAAAGGACTTTAATTTCAGTGTAAACCAAAGTTCTAGAGGCCTACAGAATTTCAGGTAACCGCCCTCATCAGCAACCTCAATGCTTTGATTCTGTCAAATTCTGTTGTAAGGGTCCAGCTCTCACATGCATCAGGGATGATTGATGGGATGAGCATTCTTATCAGCTGAACTTCAAAAGCAAGCGAGAGATTCTTGCCCTTCCATAAGGCTTTCACTTGTAAATGAAGCGTTGTTGTCTGGGCAATCCTGGAAAATATTTCTGGTTTGGATCCCTCGTTAAATATGATTGATACCAAATATTTGGAGCTCCACTGCTTCTTTCCCTAACCGTTTGGTAGGTACACTGACTCAAACACAGATTGGGGGTTTCTTTCGAATTATTATCATAAATGTAAGGTAAGTACCTTGACGCAAACAAGGACCTCCTGACTAGAGAATTTGATCACAACAACATTTATTCTAGTTTGAGTAATTTAGATACTTGTACTCCCACACATATAACATAATCATTTCAAATAAATAAGAGGTAAAGCCAGCGATAATACATTACGAAAACATACCTATTCAAGTTTACTGAAAATTTTACCACCAAAAAAATGAAAATTTTCAGATAAAAAAAGTCTGATATTTTTCATATTTCTGCTCAAAACATAGATTGTGGGTACTCGTTAGAACCGCCTCAGCGAGGCGGTTCTAACGAGTACCCAAAATCCATGTTTTTGAGCAGAAATAAGAAAAATAATGTATACCCCGGTAAACCCCAGTTTTCCTATATAAAAGTGGGGTTTAAAGGGGTCAAATCTATATAGGCGTGTTTTCGTGATGAGTAATTAATAATAATAAGGAAGATATGGATCCTCAGGAGCCTTAACTAAATCTTTTGATCGTCTATTCCTATTTTTGTTTGAATAAGGGTACCAACCAAACAACTAAGAATAGAACTCCAAAGAATATTAGGCATAAGTTCTAGACATAATCATCAAACCCCTAAAATCAGAAATGAACCTGTCCAATCTTAAAGGATGGAGTTTTTATTTGTATAACTGGGTTAAGCTATGTAGCCAAGGTCGCCGACGGATAATGCCGGACACATCTGCGATAAATGCATATACAACCGACTACGTCTGCCAGGAATAGTCATTCATTTAGAATATAATAACAGTGAAAGTGCTAACGTAATAGAAACGCTGTTTGCAGCCTTTTCTCATCATTTGGCCTTGATTAACATGAATCTTTGAGCCGCAATCTCGGGAAACCATTACGAAAACACGCCTATTCAAATATATTGAAAATTTCACCACCAAAAACTGGAAGTTTTCAGATAAAAAAAACTCCGATATTTTTTTCATATTTCTGCTCAAAACATAGATTGAGGGTACTCGTTAGAACCGCCTTGCTGAGGCAGTTCTAACGAGTACCCCAAATCTCTGTTTTTGAGCAGAAATAAGAAAATTAATGTATAGCCATGTAAATCATACAATTTTTACTATGTAAAAGTGGTGTTTAAGGGGGTCAAAATTATATAAGCATGTTTGTTGTTGTGATGTTCGGACATGTGCGTCCAGCAAAGATTCAGATCAGCCTGCACTTCCTGAATGCAATCTTCACTGAGCACTTTTTGGATAATCAAGGGTGCAAAGTATCCGAAGACACATTTTCGTTTTCACAGTGAGGTTAATTTTTAATAGCTCGTCTTATATACAGTTTAGGCTGGAAACTGAGCATTTAGAGAATACTAAATAAACCCAGTTTTTATTGTCAAAATTCTAATTTATTACCTCCCAAATCAAAGACGTCTTTACGTTACCTTTAACTAGGTATTAAAGAATTTCATAGGGTGTATGGTTTGGCTTTTCAGACAAGGCAGCAGATAATGTCGTCTTTGTTTGACGGCTCCACTATGTCAATATTCTTAAGCAAGAATTTGGTAATACAAAGGTCTATGAACTACAACTCTTGATTGAAGAGAGGTCTGTGGTTAATGATCATACATATCATTCAGTTACCGAGTTTGTTGTAAGTGTTTAAGAAGGCCAAAATATGCTTCCTGCGTTATACTGGTTGCCTAAACTTCACAAAAGACCATACACAGCACGGTTTATTGCAAACTAAAGTTCTTGTATCACTACTGATCTTTCTAAATTGTTGACTTCTTGTATTACTGCCATCAGAAAACACGTATTAATATTGCGACAAGGTCTATGAAACATCAGGTAAGAATCTGTTTTGGTCCATTAAAAATTCGAATGAAGTTTTGAATAAACTAAAATCCAGAAGTTTTTGTGCATCAAGCCTATTTACATATGATTTTTCCACGCCTTACACTATACTACCTCATAATCTTATAAAAGAAAAAAAAAATAATGATTTAATCGAATGGACATTTGATAGGGAAGGTTCCCTCTGTCTTGCCTGTAACGGAAGAAATGCTTTTTTCACTTCCGAAAATTCATAAAAATTATACCTTATGGTCATGTCTGGAAGTGTGTGAAGCTCTCACTTTTCTACTTGATAACATTTATATAAGATTTGGTACTACGCTATTTAGACAAATTGTGGGTATTCCGATGGGTACGAATTGCGCACCGCTTGTGGCTGATTTGTTTTGTTATGAAACAGACTGCAAGATGTCTCTTTCTGAAGAAAAGCAATCTGAAGTTATTGAAGCTTTCAGCTCGACGTCTAGATATTTGGACGATTTATTAAATATTGACAATAAGTACGTCGATGGTTTGATTAGTCATTTATCCTTCCGAGCTTCAGTTAAATACAGCAAATGCGTCTGAAAATGAAGCCCAGTTTGGATTTGCATTGGTCTTTTTTGAAAGATTTTATTTCATGCAAAATTTATGATAAACGCGATGATTTTGGTTTTGATTTTTCCTTACATGGATGGGGATGTTCCTCGTGCGGCATCCTACGGTGTTTATATCTCGCAACTTATTCGGTTCTCCAGGGTATCTAGTCATGTTTCTGACTTCAACACTCGCAATAAATTGTTAACCGCTAAATTTCTAAATCAGGTGTCATAAACTCCGCAAAGCCTTTTCTAAATTTTATAGACGTCATTTCGATTTAGTTTCAAAATTCAATGTTGGATTTAAATCGCTTCTGCAATAAGGCCTATCCGAACCTGAATTTGATGGTAACTTAGAATATAAATTCAGAAAAATATATACTTGCAATGATTTTAACACTCAATTTCGTAAACTCATTCTTCGATATATAAAGATTGGGTACAACATAAATGTTATACGACAGACTGCATGCATGGTAGTTAACCCAATCGCCTTTAATAAATTTGCTTCCCTCTTTGGTTGCACGCCGGCGGGTCGGGCCTCAGACTCTATGACAGCTCCGGCCTACAAACCTTTAAATAAGTCGGTTGGTGCCTGATGCTCTGGCTCTTGTTGGGCCCATCGGAGTTCTACTGTTGGTTTTATTTTGCTTCAGCATTTCAGCTATTTCTTGCTGTCGAGTCCTCATCGTTGTTTCATCTCTGTATTTGTTTGACTTTTGTGTTCTCAGAGATGTTGCACAGATGAGCTAGGAACCCTTCATGCGATCTAAACAAATATCTTCTTGTGTATACCACGGCAGAACTAAGGGGCAGGGTTGTGGCCACGTAAAATCGATTTAAGTCCCCACTACCCACCCCAACCACCACAGTAATATTTTATTGAACTTTTAAAAGGCAGTGCTTCTGTTGTGGATAACTATATCTGTCATTGTATGTCTTTGCATGTATGTCTTGGGTATTTTTTTTATTTTGGATAGCCGTTTGGCCGTTTTGGCGAAAAAAATGTCCTTTTGGCTTTCTGCTTGTAGTGTTTTGATTGTGGTGCCGTTAATTCAAGTGTGTCCTTCTTTCCCTTTGGTGTCTTGGAACGAAGGGTGTTAGGTAATTGCATCAGTTCCTGATGATTGCATTCCATTCTATTTAGCACAATGAAGGCTCAAATTTTCGGATGAACATTGAGCGCAACGTCAGAGAACGTATCTTCGGACACGTGAGCCCATTCAAACAGCCAAATAAGAATCTTCACTGGTCGCCAAAGATGCGACTTAAGTTTCTTCATGCGGACAACGACGACTTAGGTCAGAATGTGCGGATGCGCTGGCTGATTTGAGTCTTCGTTGGCTGCACATATCAGAAGGTACGTTGCCTCACGTTACGACTCATTTCTTAGCTGAATGAATTTAAACAGTTTCTCATTAACTGTTAGTGATAAGGACTTGATGATTAGGCTCATGTGTATCTGGCAAATGACAACCGCAGCCACCATAAACATTTTAAGTTACCATGTGTTTCATCCGTTAGACCAATATGTCTTTCTAAACAGTGTAGATTCAGATTAAACTCCACAGAACACTGCATCTGATCAGGATCTACATTATTTACCAGTCATCAACCATAGCGATAGCTTTTCTAGGTAATGGACGTGGAAAATTGGATTTATTTATTCAGTTTCTTTTTCAACGGTAAACGCATGTACTTTTTTTGTTGTCGGAACAGAAGAAAAAAAGCCTATAATTGTCTTCGTTTAATTTTCTATCAAATCGTAAAATCCAAGTAAGTAAATGGACTTTTTGGAAAGTTGACTAAGTTTAGGTACCAAACAGTTTGTTTTAAAAAGCTGGTTAATTATTGGTACCGAACACACATGTTCCATTTGTCAACACAAGAAAAATAACGCTTAAAACGTAAACTGTATATCATTCATCAGTGATTTCCCTTTCTGTATCATGTAAAAGTTGGTGATATATTGGATATTTTGTGGCTGTTCTGCCACGCTCTGATTCCGTGTACCAGCACATGCTCCTTCTTACATGTACATATATTTGCAATTTAAGTATCTTTTTTTCCCCTTTTTTTCACAGATTATGGCTTCATAATTTGAAAGAATATCAAGTCTTACATTATGTGAGAACTAAGACAATATTTTACAGGAGGTCCATGGGTCACGATTAGCTCACCTGATTAAAAAAGCTATTGCATATCTGCAAATAGCATACAACGTCTTTAAGTATTGCAACAACAACTAGGACATAAATTTGATTATACCGGAAAAAGGTCAGAGGTCATCCTAGTACCATCATTTGAACAAACCTAGTAGACTTTGAGTCCCCAATACTGTATACCACGATTTAGCCACTTAGCTTTCTTGGCTCTGGAGAAGACGCGTTTTACCATATATGGGCATGACAGTCATCTTGTTCAATGGCGTGTAAAGACTAAATTATCAACATCCTTTCGACAGAAGGCCCAATGTGAAATCTGGTGAAAATTGTTCAAGAGGTTTCAGAGAAGACTTCAACATTTTATACATGTATACATGTACATAGCCCTGGGGAAAGGATAGATAACCCCACAATTTTGACGGTATCTAAACATTTTTACTTCTTTAATCATACATTGTAAGCTACAGCCATTAGTCTTTAATACATTTTGAGAAAATAATGTATGAGGACGCAAATTTGACCTTGCCGTAAAAATGGCAAAGGTCAACTTAGGGTCATCTCTTGAACAAATATGATAGATCTTGAATCAATGATGCTATATACAAAGATTCAGCCCTAAAGCTTTATTGGTTCTGGAGAAGAAGGCTTTTAAGTGTTTTTACCACATATTGGCCTGGCGGCCATTTGGATTAACGGACCGTGACCATTTGTATAGATTTTCAATCCCCCTTTAAAAGAAGGCGCCACATGGAGTTCGAAGAAAACTGGTCTAGGCGTTTCGGAGGAGAAGTCGTTCAAAGGTGTGGACGGACGGACGACGACAGACGGCAAGTGATCACAATAGCTCATCCTGAGCCATGCTCAGGTGCGCTAAACATGGGGTTCAAAATTACCTAGGCATGTTTTCTTGATGGCAACGAAACTCTGTAAAAGATGCAATCTGAAGCAAAGAACACATAAAACAACAACGGTATGAGTCTCACTTATATCACTGTTTGATGTCTTTTCGGATGTGACTTTAGTGCGGAAAACAGACATTTCCATTTCGTACTTCAATACATTCCAATGAAACATTTTGACTTACAGCGCAGTTGGTGGGGTATAATTTTTCCTTTTCCCTAGCTACCTTAATTGTCTCACAGCTTAACGTAGTTACTGAGAACACAAGGGACAAAGTGTCAGAAATGTGACTGTTTTCTACCAGGACACCTGCGATTTTGTAACAAAATACTGGTTTATTCCAACGCTCCCTAGAAAATAAAATCGAAACGTGCTTTGGCTGGATGCACAGTAATAAGTTTGCGACGTCTGATCTGGGCCTACTTTGTTTGCAAAGGTATGTTTTTGACATCATGGCCCTTTTCAACCGCTGCGCACCAATTATCGTATCTATCTAAATAATCACACCCCCTTACTTTGGTCGTCTTGAACTATTGTTACCAGTTGTCGTGTCCAAAACCGATGGATGAGTGGTTAACAGTGTAGACTCAGTTCAGACTTATAGTGTATATATTTATCATTAGTATTGAGACACATTATCTACTTACCATATTTGCCGTGAAGTTTGAAATAGTCTATAATATTATTAAGATGTATGTCTGCTATACTGTTGTATGTAAGGCAGGCGGTGTGGACCCTGATCAGAAGCTGCCTTTTGTGACGTCTCATCGGGGCCTACATCGCTTGCAAAGGTTTATCTGTGACACAATGGACCTTATCATCCGCTGCGCATCAATTAGCGTATCTATCTTAAAAATCACACCCCTTTACTTCGATCGACCTGAAATTTCATTCCCTGTTGTTGTGTCTAAAACCAATGGATGAGTGGTAAGCAGTGTAGACACAGTTCAGATCCATATTGTTTATACAGAATCTGCATACAGTATTTATCATTAGTATTGGGACACATTATCTACTCACCATAATTGCCTTGAAATTTGAAATAGTCCTTTGTACTACTTGTAGGTGTGTTCGGGATATTGCTGTATGTAGAGCAAGCAAGTTTGCGGCGTCTGATCTAGGCCTACATTGCTTGCAAATGCTTAACTGTCCAAATCTAAGACCTGTTTGTCCTTGAATCAAGTTACTCTTAGTATTGAGGAATGTTACTATTATTACAACCATATTATAGCAACTGTGGCATATAAGCATCAAATTAATATGCTTTGTAATATTCCCTGTTCTGATGTTATGCTTAATCCTCCGTATTTGTTTTGAATTTGCTTAATGTATTTTGTTATCTGTACTTTTTTTCTTGCATTTAAAGAGGGACGACTGTGCTTGTCTGCAGACGCATTCTGTATTAGAGTCGGTATGATAGCAATTCTTCTCTTTCTACACTTCTTATTTTTTAATCACATGACAATGACGCTAGAGTCTAACAAAATTGCTATCATGCCAGAACATCGTTGTATTTGCAACTTTAAATTTCTTTTGCACTTAATTTTGCTACTTCATATCTATTCTAACATTCTCTATTGCTACTCACTTATTCTATCATACGAAAACCGAAAAATATTAAACCATTTCATAAAGAAGACTAGACGCACAACTCACGTCTCACAAAGCAAAGCTTGGAAGGCGAATGCGCAGTTCTCATTATTTGTGGTAGGAACATTCATGTATATTGTCTTCACAACGTGGCTCACCATCCTCCTACTTTGTTCAGGTGACATTCATCCGAATCCAGGACCCACATCCCATTCGTCTTCATCTGTAACGAGTCTGTCTACTTCATCTTCAAGCTTGTCTACTACAGTTTTTGACTCCCTTCCACTCAATCATAATTTATCATTTGTTCACTACAATGTCCAAAGTATCCTCCCGAAGCTTGAAATACTTCATGCAGAGCTCCATGAATTTGACATACTTGCATTCTCTGAGACTTGGCTAAACCCTTCCATTGATAATGAAGATATTATGCTTCAGCAATACCAGGCGCCAGTGCGTAAAGACAGAGAAGGAGATGCTCATGGAGGGGTAATTATTTATGTCAAGGAGGTATCCATTATAAACGGAGGAATGACTTAGAAATTAGAGGTTTAGAGAATATATGGATTGAGATAGCCAATAACCATAAAAGCATACTATTTGGCCTGTTTTATCGACCGCCTAATTCGAATAACAATTACTTTTCTAATATTGAAGACTCTGTTGCCCTCGCGGTAGATACCGATATTCGTGAAATAGTCGTCATGGGAGATTTTAACTACAATTTGTTGAATTTGCAATCATCTAGAAAGATCAATGCTCTGTGCTCCCAGTTCTCTTTGTTTCAAACCATCGAAGAAGCCACCCATTATACTGAGAATTCTTCGTCTTTAATTGATTTATTAATAGTCAGTAACAAAAATAGTTTGCTGTTAAGTGGTATAGGTGACCCATTTCTGAATCAGGATATACGTTACCATTGCCCAGTATACGGAATTCTCAAGTTTGCTAAACTAAAACGTAAAACATTTAAACGTCATATTTGGGACTACGAAAAAGGAAATTATCAATCATTACGTGAGCAAGCATCCTTAGTAGACTGGTCTGTTCTTTACGACGATAACATTGACGCATACTCTGTAAATATAACTTCAAAAATAATCGACCTAGCCAAAGATAACATTCCAAACAGAAATATTACAATCCATCCTTCAGATCCTCCATGGATAACGTCAGAATTAAAAAGATATATTCGCAAACGCAAACGGTCATATCAAAGAGCAAAACGAACAGGAAATGAAACAGACTGGAGTAAGTTTAAGAAATTACGAAATCAAACAGTTAAAATGACACGCAAATGTAAACAGTTTTACAATGACAAAATAGCAGACAAACTGCGGTCTGAATCCCTTTCTTCAAAAGACTGGTGGTCTACATTAAAACAAATAATCGCTCCAAACTCAAAAACATCTGTTCCGCCACTTGAGGTTAATAATAACATAATAACAGACGAGCATGACAAAGCGAATGTTTTAAACAATTTCTTCCAAAGTCAAACACTCCTGGATGAACAAAATGCTGTTCTTCCTGATTTAACTCCAGCTACTGTTGATTCTTTATTGGATCGTATCATTTTGACTCCTCATGAGGTTGAATTAGTACTCGAGGTATTGCCTGTAGGTAAAGCTTCTGGACCAAATGGGCTGAGTAATCGTATTCTAAAGGAACTTTCGCATCAACTAGCTTCTCCTTTTTGTTCACTCTTCAATGATTCATTGCACAAAGGTGTTGTGCCAGTTTCCTATAAAGAGGCTCATGTTTGCACTGTTCCGAAGAAAGGTGACTTGTCTGCTGTAAATAACTATAGACCAATATCTCTTCTAAACTCTGAAGACAAGCTTTTTGAACGTCTTGTCTTCAAACATCTGTATAATCATTTACAAACTTATAACTTGCTTTCTTCGCTCCAGTCCGGTTTTATACCTGGCGGTTCAACTGTCAACCAACTTACATATTTATATAATACTTTTTGTCAGGCCTTAGATTCTGGCAAAGAAGTTCGGGTTGTCTTCTGTGACATCAGCAAAGCTTTTGACAGGGTTTGGCATGCAGGACTACTTTTGAAACTTGAAGCAGCTGGTGTCACAGGACAAGTCCTAGAATGGTTTAAGAGTTATTTAACTAATCGAAAGCAAAGAGTTGTTCTGCCTGGTGCTGTCTCAGATTGGATTTTTATAGTCCCTCAAGGTTCGATCTTAGGTCCCCTGTTTTTCTTGTGTATATCAATGATATTGTTCTTGATATAGGTTCCAATAGTCGACTTTTTGCAGATGATACAAGTGTTTATATTGTCGTCGATGACCCCGTCACTGCAGCTGCTTGTATTAACGCTGACTTAGGAAGAATAACACAATGGGCTGCTAAGTGGCTAGTCACTTTTAACCCTCCAAAAACTGAATCTATGTTAATTTCGCGTAAATTAAATAGAAACCTTCACCCCCCAATATTTATGCAAAATGTACAAATAACTGAAGTGGACTCTCATAAACACTTAGGAATAGTATTCTCACAAGACTGCTCATGGCACAAACATATAAACTACATATCTGAAAAAGCTTGGACAAGAATAAATATCATGAGAAAACTTAAATTTCAACTCGATCGAAAATCTCTTGAAACCATTTATATTGTATTTATAAGACCGTTGCTTGAGTATGGCGATGTCATATGGGATAACTGTACCCAGTACGAAAAACGAGAACTGGACAAAATACAAAATGAAGCTGCCAGAATAGTTACGGGAGCAACAAAGTTAGTTTCGTTAAACACACTCTATTCTGAAATTCGATGGGAAACTCTCGAACAGAGACGCAAAAATCACAGGTTAACTCTTTTCTATAAAATGAGGTACAGTTTAACTCCACAGTATCTATCCTCTTTGGTACCTGAATCTATTAGTAAGGTTTCTAATTATAATTTAAGGCATTCAAATAATCTACGAGGAATCAATGCTAGAACCACTCAGTATCAACAATCATTTCTGCCAACGGCCATCAAAGAATGGAATAATCTGCCATTAGAACTCCAGCAAAGTAATTCTGTTAACTCTTTTAAATATAACTTAACTAAAGACAAGGAACAAACACCGAAATACTATTATACTGGCAGTCGCCGTCTCCAGATCCTACACACTCGTTTGCGCACTCACTGCAGTGCTTTGAATCTGGATCTGTTCCTGAAAAATGTCTCTGAAACTCCACTGTGTAGTTGTGGTAGTATCGAGGATTCGCAGCATTATTTTTTCCATTGCTCACATTACCAAACTCAACGCACAGCATTAATGAATGCTATTTCTACAGTTCAGACACCTACTTTAAATCTGCTGCTATACGGCAGCTCAAACCTCTCTGTTGACATAAACAAAGCCATTTTTGAGAAAGTTCATAAATTTATATTGGACACTAAACGGTTTTAAATCTGTGATAAATGCATGTTGCAGGTACAACTTGTCCTGAACAATATCTGCATTGTCTGCCTGTGGATGCAAGCTCAGTTGTTCCTCTCCAAGAATGCCATTTTCATATACCTTGTTATACACTGTTTGATTCTTATTACTGTTTGCGCCATAAGTAGACTTCCCAAATCCCGGACATACGCATCTACCGATATTTCCTTCGTTCAGGCCCATGGGCATGGTGGGCGAAGCTTGCTTACCAAGTAATGCTTACTATCCGCGGACGCCTGATTACACCCTTTGTTCTGGGGTCCATGTCTGTTGGTCTGAACATTCTGATTCGTCATTCGTTTATGGATTTATGATTTTGGATTACGGCTTTGGTACCATGACCGCAACTATTTCTTAATACAAACACTTATTGAATTATTTATTTATTATTTATCTATTTATTTTCATTTTTTTTTTACTTTTTCTTTATTCTTATTTCTTTTTTTATTCTACATTTTTGTGTGTGTTTTGTCAACTAATTTATTTTACCTTCTCACATGAAATAAACCACAACATTTTGCCTTGATCTGTGAAACAATCTGCCTTCAAGTCAACAACGAAATATACACCGTAGAGGAGAAGAACTCTATAAGTATTTATATGCTTTCGTTCTAATCCTATATCGTTTGTATGTCAAATTTGTTACTTTCTTGTACTTGTATTGTGTAATAAAATATGTTTAAACCAAGTTACTCATATCCATCGTTTTGGTGTCGACGAAAACGCGACTTTTGCCGTATTAAGAGAAAAACGTAAGAAGTGTTATCTACCATGGACACAGACGGGAAAATCGTGGTAGTTTTCATGTTGGTAATTAAGAGTCGATTATGCCAACTAAGCTATCAAAAGATCAAACTACCGTATTTACCCTAAGTATTGGGACACCTAAACGCCTTAGTATACTTGTCATAAACTGTAAAGGTCCATTTTACTACCGGCTGGTATGTTTAAATGTTGCTGGATGAGTGGCAAACTGTGGCTTCTGATCTGGGTCTATACTGTATACTCAGGTCTGTCTCTCTCAATACTTATGGTTATCATGGTATTGGACTTTTGCCTCCAGAAGATTATACAAGCTAACGAGTCGAGAGAAAATAAACCCGATTACTTATTCCTCGTAGCGCTGAATTTGGCGGTAAAATACCGGGGATCAAGCAATCAAGTCCACGCAATGCCCATGTCTGTAAATGTTTCTTTATTTAGACAAAAGTGGGATTTCAGGGATATACATGGATTTTCTTGTTACTAATCAAACGCATAAATTGTTTTGTGGGAACCCGTTCGAGGCTTACGAAAAGCGCTTTAAAATAGTACATTCAATCTACGTTAGGACTAAAGATAAGGGACTAAACATAAGGAGTTGTACATTTTACCCGAAAAGTGATAGTCGTCTAGCATCAAAAAGCATGTTTTTTCATTGTTACGAGCCAGGCGTAACGAGAAAGAAATAAAAGTGAAACCAGCAACAAGCTTTAAATTATTAACAATATTTATTCACAAAAATTAAGACAAGATTCAAAACAAAAGAATGTAAGTAAACAGTACCTTTCAAGTTTATGTCACAAAGTCCCTCAGAAATAATCCACAATAATTTATAAAACAAGTACTTTGAATAACAGTTTCTGATCCCACAACTGAAAGTTCCTGAATTCAGAATTTAAGTCCAGAATGAATAAAATATTAAAGTAATCCAGTATAGAATAATTTCCGATGAACGTATACAAAGATGCCCATATGAAAATCTTTTCTCCTTATATAAAATCAAAGGACGTTCTAGAAAAAAGAATTTACTACAGGCATCTCTCATTTTCCAGTTTCAGTCAAGAAACTTCTAAATATTCTATTTCAGTCCAGAATCAAGGACATAAACATGTTATTGTAAACATGCTACTCCAGAAAGTTATTTTATGGAAACATAGTAAATAAAATTATTAATGGAAACATAGTAAACATGATGATTAAAATAATTGAACACCCTATATATAAAATCATTTATTTATTTATGTTATTCTGGTTAGCCTTAGTTTGGAGAATTATTCAGAGAAAATATACACTAACACACATCACTTTCCGTGGGAAATCGAACAAAATCACGTGCGGCTCTGAAATAGTCACACGAAAATAACGTGTCATATAAAATGACACTTTCTTCATGTACATAGCCTTGGGGCAAGGGCAGATAACCCCCACAATTTTGACGGTATCTAAACAGTTTTACTTCTTTAATCATACATTGTAAGTTACAGACATTGGTCTATAATACATATTGAGAAAATAATGTATGAGGACGCAAATTTGACCTTGCCGTAAAACGATCAAACGTCAACCGACGACCATCATTTGAGCAAACATGGTAGACGTTGAGTATTCGATGCTACATACCAAGATCAACCTCAAAGCTTTCTTGGTTCTTGAGAAGAAGACTTTTATGTTTCTTTACCATATATTTGTCATAGTGGCCATCTTGTTCAATGGCGCGGAACCATTCAAACAAATTGTCAAAACTCTTTCGACAGAAGGACCAACGTTTAATGTGATGAAAACTGCTAAAGGGGTTCAAAGAAGAAAACATTAAAAAATACACAAGTTTATACGTATATAGAGCAGGGCAAGGGTAGTTAACCCCCAAGGGGACAAATTTTGATTGGAACTAAAACGTTTTACTACTTTTATTATACATTGCAAATTTCAGCCATTTGTCTTTAATACATTTTGAGAAAATGGCTTTTCATTATTTTCCCCATTCAGATATTTTCGGGCGAACTTTCATCTTGCCGTAAAAAAGTCCCCTATTCTATACACCAAGATTCAGCCTCAAAGCCCTCTTGGTTCTTGAGAAGAAGAATGAGTGTTTTTATCATACATGGGAATGGCAGCTATCTTTTCCAATGACCAGGAACCATTCGAAGAAATTGTCAATACCATTTCCACGGACGGTTCCATGTGAAATCAGTGAAAAACTGTTCAAGCAGTTTCCGAGACGACGTTTAACAAGAGTTGTCAGAGGACAACGCAGTTCGCCGAAAATGCGGTGTGAACGAAATACGAAAGCTATATCTTATATACTTCAGAAGTCATATGCACTTTTCAAAACCTAAACACATCTGTAAATAACAAAGTATGTCTACTCAGTATATGCCCATTTGTGGGCTCGGACGGACGGCTGGCAAGTGATCACAATAGCTCATCTCTAGCCTTCGGCTCAGATGAAGCAAAATGTTGTCTGCAGGTTAAAGTTTATGCGTCCGAATTTGGCATCGCCTGCTTGCGCTATGTTTAACTTGGGCTCTTTTCATTGGATGATTTGATAAACAAACAAACACAATGTAAATTATTTCGTATGTGATAGCTAAAAAGGGGGAATTGGGGGCTCAGACATTATGAGAGAATTCACGTCATTGCGGAGACACAGTCAGTTCTTGTTACAAATAAGATGCCGGCCTCGGTGGCTCAGTTGGATGCGCGTCTGACTGGTCATCAGGAGCTTGCGGGTTCGGCCCCTCCGGGTCGGCAAAATTCTTTCGTGAATACTGATCATGAAATATTTTCTACGGTCATTCTCTCCCTTCCGCTGATTCAAGAAGGGCAGTTGTCAGTTTCTGGTGGAAGAATGTGTACAATACTGGTTTACCGCTTAGAGGACTACGCCTGCACAGTAGAAGTGTGGTTAGATCAACTGACCGAGCTCGACATGACCCCATTTGGTTGACTGGGCCGTAAAACATCAACGCAAACAAACAAATAAAACATTTCCAGATTGATTATTCAAACACAATCCGCGTTAAGTGAAATGGGTTTTTGATGATAATACCGACAGCGAATACTAATATCAGATAGCCTATATGCGCCGTCGGATATCTGCATATAGACGAATTGATATGCAATCACATAAGCTGTTAGCATATGCACCAACGTTCACTCCAGCACTTCTGCCAAAGACAACAAAGACACATACATACATTGGAGAGATGTGGTTACAAGTTTTCTTCACGCCGAAAGCGTAAACCCTGAGTCCGAAAGCTGCCTAGTGTGAATATGCATTAACTGCCAACAGAAGAGAGGTAACCTTAAACACTTTTCAACAATTATATCTCTGCAGTTATTGCGCTTCTTGTATAATGCGAACATTTACGATATATCCGAAGGTGCTTTGTCTAAAAATGCGACCTAAATATGTCTGCCAGTAATCTGGACGGCCTGGCATACTACTGATAAGGATATGCGAGATGTGCAGTCATTGGCTGTGCATTCTGCATGTGCTATAAAGCTATAAAGGTACATTGCAAATACGCCATAAACTGTTCAACTAGTATATGGGAAACCGCTAAGGTGCACGATCCGCATTATTCTCATAATTATTTACTGAGCCTTAGCCTAGTCTAGGGCATTGGAAAATGGCATTTGGCAAGCCCGGATCGATCACAATGGGTCGATCACATCGCTATCATCCTGTATGCTCAATATATATAAACAACAGTCCTGATAGTCCGTTATCACAAATTTGCTGAATGACCATAGGACTCACTGACAGGTGATTATAAGGCACACTTCGAAAGTCGACCTTTTGGTAGACCGACTTGTCTACGGGGCGTGTAATTTTCTTAACGATTCAAGAGTGATTGCAAAGTTCACTTACTGACTACAGAAAAAACCTAACCCCGGCTTTGCTTCGATTAAATAAACTGGCATTTACCAATACCTTTGGATGGGTCTTGTCAATATTAATAACAATATAATATCTTATCAAAAATAACCACTACGGTACAAGACTTGCAGCAATTTCTTATTTGTCACTTTCTTAGGTCTCGGCTTTGCCTCGGGCAACAAAATTACTATTTGAAGGCCCACTGGCGTGTCTGTTGTAAGCAGAAGATATCAACGTTTTCGTAATGGTTCAAAAGTTATGCCTAATTTCGCCAATTGACCAAGTGGTGCGGGGACGGATGGGGAGACTCATACGTCGATAACATGTATAGGGCATAGTCAAAAAGTCGCTTTTACAGTCGGTCAGTCGACTTTTTGGGCAATACTCAAAATAATATGACAGCTTTCACTGACTACAGAAAATGGTTTTGACCTCGGTTTTGCCAACGAAAAATGAAGTCTGGCGATTCCTTCGCTTAATATTATTAATACAAATGTGTATATATACCCCATACAGTTAAAGATTCAAGTCAATTTTATAGTAAAACAACGACACTCGGCTATTTGTTTGGCTAGATGTTGTCAATTAATACCTATAGAGTACCTTATCAAAATATTTCATATATTTTGTTCTCGGTGTTGCCTCGGTCAATGAAATATAGCCTCGACAATTCAGTTGGCTAGATCTTGTCAATATTAATGTATGTACAACATTTTATCAGAATATCACATACGGTTGAAAACCTACGGCGATTTCCAGTTTCACATTTTTGGGTTCTGCGTTGCCTGGGTCAAAAAAGTGACAGCTTGCATGCCATTCGACAAGGTCTTGTCGATATCAATCTATATGCGACAAATAATCGAACTTATCTCACGGTTAAAGAGTTTAACGCTGGCCACGGACGGACTCACATGTCGATTATAGGGCATAGTCCGAAAACCGACCTCACGGTGATCTAGGTCGTTCAAATACACATCCATATATGTCTTGGGCACGTTGCTTTACTAAAGTAAAATGAATATGAGCCTCGACCTCAAAAAACATACCTTTGGATGTGGGCGCAGTTCATCACGAAAACATACCTATATAAATTTGACCCCCTTAAACCCCACTTTTATATAGTAAAACTGGGGTTTACAGGGGTATACAGTATTTTTCGTATTTCTGCTCAAAAACATAGATTGTGGGTACTCGTTAGAACCGCCTCGGCGAGGCGGTTCTAACGAGTACCTACAATCTATGTTTAGAGCAGAAATATGAAAAATATCAGAATTTTTATCTGAAAACTTCCAATTTTTGGTGGTGAAACTTTCAATATATTTGAATAGGCGTGTTTTCTTCACTGTACACATTTTATATAGCCAATAATAATAAATTGTTTGTTTTGTGTAAAAGAAAGACTATGATCAGACTGTGCGGATGCTCAGGCTGATTTGAGTCATCATTGGGCGAACGTCATAAGGTAACTTGTCCCACGTTGCGACACATGTGATTTGACTGCCCATGCTTGCTTGTAGTTCTTGTCTGGTTCTCCTATTTTTAACAGTAAGCTGAATTTAAATAATCAGCGGACAAAACCTACAATAAGCCCTCTTTGACCAGCAAAGACTCAGATTAACCTATACATCTACCCAGAAGGACAAGGGTTCTCGTTTATTCATATTTGAAAAGCCAGGAGGTTGTAAAAGGCATATGCGACCAGCGAAGACTCAGATCAGACTGCGCATTTGCGCAGTCTGATCTGAGTCTTCACTGGGCGCACGTCTTCTTGTAGGTTTTGTCGTGCGCTGTCTCAAATGGCAGCAGACTGTTATTACTTGTGGCAGCTCGATATAATATGTAACGAGTTGTCATAAAATGATGTATTACTGTCGCACGGATGGTTGGTAGCGTTTGACCGTCTATGGTTATAAAGACATATTTGCAACTGACCTGTCTCCACTAATTTCACTGCAATTAGTTGTGTATGCGCACTCTAAAGCCCTCCTATATGAGACATTAAGATTAGACAGATGAGCTGGGGCACAACATTTCCTACAATATTGCACCTGCGCCCAGCGCAGATCAGTCTGCGCATCCCCGCAGGTTGATCAGTCCTTGCTGACCGCCTGAAGTCGCTTTGCGTATTCGGCTACCTATAGAATGCCCCCCAAAGGCTCTGATCAGACAATACGAACGCGCAGACCGATATGAGTTTTCGCTATGCACACATGCAAGCTTGTTCAATGTAAGAAATCATTTGTCCCGACTCATATTTCAGGATACGTAATGCCCTGTTTGCTCTGTAAGTATTCAAATAGAGCCAACAGTGTAGACCCAGATGAAAAATACCATATTTTCATGCCCCGTAGCCCATGGTTGACAGATACTCATTTTCAGACACCTACGTACAATAGAGCTCAGAGATCCCATTCGATCAGAAAATATAAATTAAGCCAGGACAGAGCAATTTCTACGACAAGCCCATAAATCTACAGCGGGCCGTTATCGGCCCGCCAGCTACCCTGACGGGCCGAGAACGGCCCGCTACAGATTTACGTAGAATGCTTACTGGGAGATTGCATGTGTCCTATCGAAGACGCATCAGCCTGCGCACCCGGGCAATCTGACCAGAGTTTTTGCAAGGCATTCCGTGGGTAGCCAAGGATTCAGAGCATCTTCAGGCGGACACCGAAAACTCTGATCAGAATAAAACGTTTCACGACCGCACACACAGAAATTATTATTGTGAGCTGTAATGAAGACAAATAAATTTTGAAAAGAGGTGGTTTTTTTTGGCAGTGATCGGAGTTTCCGCGGCAGTAGAACGTCTCCCCGTACTTCATCATAGTGCAAATTATGTTTCATTTCCTCCTGGATCATTGGGCTCATTGTGTTATCTTTGAAAATGGGGTTTTGCTCATGTATACGCTAGAGGGCGTAAGCAGTGTTACAAACTTCCTCACTGCTTATGAAGAGTCTCAATAAATCCGAGACTCCCATTTTCTAATAAGTAAAGTGTTCTTTGTTTCCAAAGGGAATGTTTTTGACGTGTATTTCACTACACTGCATCTAGAGTTTGTGCCGTGTCATTTCCTTTGGGATCATTGTGGTAAGTCTGACAATGTTCTGTTCATGTATACGCTAGAGGGCGTAACCAGTGTTGCAAACTTAACTGCTGCTTATGAAGAGTCTCAATAAAACCGAAACTCCCATTTTCTAATCTGTAATGCGTCCTTTGTTTCCAAAATCAATCCCAGTAGGCAAACAACATCAAAATGACGTCATATCAACATCGACGTTGATACGACGTCATTTTAACGTTTGTGCCCACTGGGATGTTTTTGACGTTTATTCGATAGGCGCACATGCTATCTTGCTGTACTCCGGCTCGATTTTAATGAAGTGATTACTCGACCGCACACACGCACTTTAATTATTACGAAGACAAATACATTGTGAAAAGAGGGGTCCTTTGGCAATTCAGAAAACATCAATCAAAGGAAGCAGGAGACTAGCTTTTACTGAGGCTGTTCATGAACCGCAATGTAACATGGAACATTGCTCACGCCCAATGAAAATGGTTGGGCGATTATCTGTCTTAAAACAAGAATATCGGTGAAACCGATGGATGCTCCCCGAACATGCAATAGTCGGAACAGGAAACATTATCCTAGATAAAGAGCGGTATACTGTGTATACTCACTGTACTTCAAAATGGAGTATCACAAAACCTGTTGGTGGACAGATAAGCTTGCCTGAAGGCACTGTCATACAAACATCAGCAACATAAAAGTTGGAATAAATGAAAGGAAGTGTCTTCAGGTACGATTCCATACCCCAAGATTCTAGGTGGTAGTTTAGCTATATTTATTGGGTAAAAAGGTTTATACTCAACATTTTTGTGAAATTATATTAAAATCCATCAATAAATCTAGGCACTAGAGCAAAAACAAAGTTTTTCTAAAAATAGCCACAGTGACCTTGACCTTGAGCCCAGGACCCTGAATGTCAAACATGCTCAAGATATTATCATACCCAACATTTGTTTGAAGTTATATCAAAATCCATCAATAAATGTAGGCACTAGAGTGTTGACAAATTCTTTTCTAAAAATAGCCAGTGACCTTACACTGCAGCTTTAAACAAAGTAGCATGACTCTGTGACAAATCATCTAACCAGAAAGATTGAACAATATGCGCATCCCCTATTGCTGCTTAAGATTCCATTAAAATTTCGTTGAATTTCTGCCAGTATTTGCTAAGAATTTGCGTGGACACGAACAGTACCCTATATATTCATGCAGAACTCATCAAAGGGCAATAACTCTTGGAAAAATCATCGAACCAGAACACGCAGGTGATATGCACATCCACCTTCCATACTTAATATTCCCATGAAGTTTCAATGAAATCCGACTAGTAGTTTCCGAGAATTCGGAAATTATATTAAAATCCATCAATAAATCTAGGCACTAGAGCAAAAACAAAGTTTTTCTAAAAATAGCCACAGTGACCTTGACCTTGAGCCCAGGACCCTGAATGTCAAACATGCTCAAGATATTATCATACCCAACATTTGTTTGAAGTTATATCAAAATCCATCAATAAATGTAGGCACTAGAGTGTTGACAAATTCTTTTCTAAAAATAGCCAGTGACCTTACACTGCAGCTTTAAACAAAGTAGCATGACTCTGTGACAAATCATCTAACCAGAAAGATTGAATAATATGCGCATCCCCTATTGCTGCTTAAGATTCCATTAAAATTTCGTTGAATTTCTGCCAGTATTTGCTAAGAATTTGCGTGGACACGAACAGTACCCTATATATTCATGCAGAACTCATCAAAGGGCAATAACTCTTGGAAAAATCATCGAACCAGAACACGCAGGTGATATGCACATCCACCTTCCATACTTAATATTCCCATGAAGTTTCAATGAAATCCGACTAGTAGTTTCCGAGAATTCGCGTGGACACGAACAGTACCCTATATATTCATGCAGAACTCATCAAAGGGCAATAACTCTTGGAAAAATCATCGAACCAGAACACGCAGGTGATATGCGCATCCACCTTTGATACTTAATATTCCCATGAAGTTTCATTGAAATCCGACAAGCAGTTTCCGAGAATTTGCGTGGACAAGAGCGGGACGGACGCACGGATGCACGGACACACGGACGTACGGACGCACGGACACACGGACGCACGGACGCACGGACGAAGCGGCGACTATATGCTCCCCCGAAATTCTTCGGGGAGCATAATAAATCCAGATAAGCTCAAGGAGATCTAACCAGAAAATATATGTCCTAACAACAGTGCAATATGCCTTTAACTCGTTATAAAACTAATACATCAAGACAAAATTCAATTAAAAAATGAATGCGACCATAATAATGCCTGGGAGGAGGTAACAGTTGCATCGTGAAGTAGGATTTCTAGTAAAACGGGAAGAGCAATGTTATTATAAATGTATCTAGAATGAATTATTTTAACAGGCCACGCATTTTAGGCAAGGCAATTTGATCAAAGTTATATGATAAGTAAGAACAATATCGAGGTTTGAAGATTTCAAAATTACTTTTAAGTGAACCACCATTTTGAATGTTTAATTAAACCACATGACGTCAAAAGGACTTCATTGAATATGCAAACCCTAAATAATGACAGTGGCAACAGAAGTTATAAACCTCTATATTTGCGTATATAACACGTATCTCTAGATTTATGAAAAAATGAATATCATACTGTTGTCTTGTCTTTCAGAATGAAGACTTATTTAATAATTTCAAATCCTTATCAGTATCAGTTTTTCTTTTACTATTTTCAGTTTTATTCGATTATAATAGTGCGCATCTAAACATCACGAAAACATGCCTATATAATTTTGACCCCCTTAAACCCCACTTTTATATAGTAAAACTGGGGTTTACAGGGGTATACATTAATTTTCTTATTTCTGCTCAAAACATAGATTGTGGGTACTCGTTAGAACCGCCTTGCCGAGGCGGTTCTAACGAGTACCCACAATCTATGTTTTTGAGTAGAAATATGAAAAATATCAGAGTTTTTTTATCTGAAAATTTTCAGTTTTAGGAGGTGAAATTTTCTATATATTTGAATAGGCGTGTTTTCGTAATGTGTGTGTTTATTCTTAACCAACGTTCATTTTCCCTAAGATATATTTTACAAAGATTGTTTCTTAAACAAATAAATGCATCACAGTCCAGCTGATATAGACTGTCATTTGTGAGACTGATTATTTTGATAAATAAATATACAGAACAATACATTTAACAAATGTCGTTTGGGTAGTAGATACTGAAATGCGTTGCATATTTGCAATATTGTATACGTTGATATATAGTCATTAAGAGTGCTGTAATTCACCGATAACAGCGCTTTCGGCATCTTTAGGCCTTCTTCAGAGTTTAAATATAAAACGTACTTACATATCAGGGGATAAACAAAAGAAAATATGTAAACAACAAAATGCCTATGAAAACGAGGCAATACTACAAACATTAACTGGTTCTTTTCCAGATTATGGTAAGTGGTGAATGTACTTCTGGACAGATAGTGCCGTCGAACTCTGATGTATAAACACCATGTACAAAATTAGTTAAATAAAAGCAACATCCTTAATGGATGGTGTCACAGAAACACAACGTACAGAATCGCCATAGTGTCGATTAGAAAGAATGTAGTTTGTAGTGTTTATTGAATACAAACGACTATAACTTACAAACTGTAAGAACATTGACCTTTAGGTCAAACCGACTCATGCAAGTATACCCAAAATTTACGATTAATGTTCTGATAGTTTATAACTGTTTTTTTTTTTTTTGTTTTGTTTTTAGAGAAACTAGTGCCTGATATTCTCTGCTTAACACATAATGCAAAACCTTATTTTCTCAGAAGAAATAGTAATAAAAATAGAATGTCGTCTACAAGTCTGCTTAGTCCTTTAACACACCTGGTAATCCCGTAAGGAGTAGCCGCTAGTTATGCACTCGGAATCCTTACGCGAACTTCCGGCCATGGCTTACGAGACATAAAAATGTCAACAATCGGGTAAATTCTCCTGATTTATTGATTTTTAATAAATTTCATAGATATATTTTGAAACATCGGACAATGCTATTCCCAACAACTTTCATTTCTGCGTCGGAAAAGATAGGTGTGGGCTTGAAAAAAACAAACAAAAAAAAAAAAAAAAAAAAAAAAAAAACAAGCGGCTTATTTTTATTCCAATTTCACCCGGAGAAGGCTAATCCAATATTCCTGTTTTACTTTTTTACCAGTGCAAAATTGAAGGTATTTTCAGCTATATGGGCTATTAAATACTTATTTAACACATCCGATAAGACGTACTGCAACCCACGGCCACTTTGAAATACATAAGATGCTTAATTTCCCCAAGCATTTGTTCCGGGGACTGAAATATTTGTGCTGAATATGACTTACGAGGCCAACTATACCTTACTGGAACATTAACCCTTACGTTGACAAAAAAAAAAAAAAAAAAAAAAAAACTATATAAAAGCGATTTTACGACAGTATAACGAGCTTTTGTATTATTTTGCTCAATTGAAAGCTTCAAATATATACAAACGTGGCATATCAAAACCCTATTGATACATGCTGTCTCATTTGCAAAACATTTCATGGTGTTTGATTGTTTATATGTAAACGGAATATGTTTATATGTAAATGGAATGTTTTGAATCTGGTCTGGTCTAAAATCTGCATGTTTTCAAATGCGGGGCTTTCTGATGATGACTAATGCTCCCATAAGTGATAATCAGGCCTTGTAACCAGACACCTGACAGTTGGCTTTCTTGTCCCCCTAAGGGTTAATGCCCCCGTAAGGGGTAGTCGGCCTCGTAAGTCATATTCGGCACAAATATTTCAGTCCCCGGAACAAATGCTCGGGAAATTTAGCATCTTATGTATTTCAACGTAGATGTAGGTTACAGTGCGTCTTATTTGATATGTTAAGTAAGTATTTCACAGTCCAGACAGCTGAAAATGCCTTCATATTGCACTCGAAAGGAAGTCAAAATAGGAATACCGGACTACCCACGGGTAAAACTGAAATAAAAAGTAGCCGTTTGTTTTTCCAAGCTCGCAATTACCTTTTCCGACGCAGAAATGAAAGTTGTTGGGAATATCATTGTCCGAGTTTTCAAAAGGTGTCTGTTAAATTGACGAAAAGTCAATAAATCAAGAGAATTTACCCGTTTGTTGACATTTGGGTGTTTCGTAAGTCATAGCCGGAAGTTCGCGGAAGGATTTTGAGTGCATAACCCCTTACCAGGTTACCAGGTGTGTGTTGAAGTATTACCTTCGTTTCTGTCTCTAAATTTCCATTTGTTACCGATAGGTCAAACATTACAAAAACACGCCTATTTAAATATACTGAAAATTGTACCACCTAAAACATGGAAATTCTTTGATGAAAAAAAAAAAAATGATATTTTTCATATTTCTGCTCAAAATATAGATTTGGGTACTCGTTAAAAACATCGACGAGGCGGTTCAAACGAGTACCCACAATCTATGTTTGGACCAGAAATAAGAAACACAATGTATACCCCTGTAAACCCCAGTTTTACTGTATAAAAAAGGGGTTCAAGGGGGTCAAAATTATTTAGGCGTGTTTTTGTGATGGCAACGAAACTATGTAAAAGATGCATTTGGAAGCAAAGAACACATAAAAAAACACGATACGAGCCTCAATTATATCACTGTCGGTGAACATATGCCATGGTAGCTACCATTTGTGCTCATGTTTCATGCTCTGAAGTATTTTCGGATGTGACTTTAGTTTCCATTTCTTACTTCAAAACATTCCAATGAAATATTTTGACTTATAGCGCAGTTGGTGGAACATAATTTTCCCTTTTCCCTAGCTACCTTAATTATCTCACAGCATTACATAGTTACTGAGAACACGAGGGACAATGTGTCAGGAATGTGATCGTTTTCTACCACGGAAACCTGCGATTTTGTAACAAAACATTAATTTATTCCAACACTCCCTAGGAAATAAAATCGAAACATGCTTTGACATGATGTATAGTAATAAGTTAGTCATGCCAATCTGTTTTTGTTTTTTGTTTTTTTTTTTTTTGTTTGTTTTTTTTTTGTCGACGAAAACTCAATTTCCGCGGTATTAAAGAGAAAAATGTCAGAAATGTTATATGCCACGGACACTGGATGAACGGGAAAAATGTGGCAGCCTGGTTACCACGTTGGTAATTAAGAGTCGATTATGCCAACTAAACTATCGCGAGATCAAACTACCTTATTTACCCTAAGTATTGGACACCTAAACTTTTTAGTATACTTGTCATAAACTGTAAAGTTGTCCATTTTACTACCAGTTGGTGTGTTTAAATGTTGCTGGATGAGTGGCAAATATTACAGACCCAGAACAGACGCCACATCCTGCGGCTTCTGATCTGGGTCTACACTGTTTGCTCAGGTCTGTGTGTCCCAATACTTATGGCTATCATGGTATTGGACTTTGCCCTCCAGAAGATTATACAACCTAACGAGTCGAGAGAAAATAAACCCGATAGCTTATTCCTCGCAATGCTGAATTGGGCGGTAAAATACCGGGCATCAAGAAATTAAGTCCACGCAATGCCCATCTCTGTAAACGCCACTTAATTTAGGCTAAAGTGGAATTTTCAGGGATATATATGAATTTTCTTATTACTTACCAAACGCATAAATTGTTTTGTGGGTACCTGTTCAAGGCTTACGAAAAGCGCTTCAAACGAGTACATTCAATCTACGTTTGGAATAAAGATAAGGAAATAAACATAAGGAGTTGTAAATTTTATCCGGAAAGTGATAGTCGTCTGATTTAGCACCAAAAGACAATTTTATTATTCGCTTATTTATTTATGTTATTCTGGTTAGCCTTAGCTTAGAGAATAATTAAGAGAAAATATACACTAACATACATGACTTTCAGTAGGAAATCGAACAAAACCACAAAACCACCGGCTTGGAAATAGTATGGAGGCACACTGAAATAACATGTCATATAAACTTACACTTGCTTCCGTGTTTTTTTTTTTTTTTTTTAATTTGACCAGGAATTGGACATATAATAACAATCAGTTATTATAACCACTGGGGTGCAAGGGACTCAAGTGTTTTGCTGCTAAATTCTCAACTATTTCAACAAAACGCCAACTTAGAGAGAAAGAGAGGGAGAGAAAGAGAGCAACAGAGAAAGAGAGATAGTCTAAACGTATTATTTTGGAACATTCAAAGACTACCCCGCCCCGGATATAATGTAATATAGTAGTCTACTGTTATGACATATTTCAGAAAGTTCGTCATATTTGTTTTGCTTTTTGTTCAAAATAATACATGTACAAAGCCAAACAGGCAGGCTGGGGCATTTATTCCCTTTAGGGATCATCTAGTTATGCCCCGTCACCAAATAAGTGGCGGGGTATTATGTTATACCCTCTGAAATTTTGAATGTCCGTCTGTCCGTCCGTCCGTTCGTCCGTCAGCGGCCCCACCACTGTTCTGCCCGCAACTCCTCCTACAGTTTTAGGCCAATCCTTTTCAAACTTTACAGGCGCTTTTAGGATGGTCTGAAGATATGCATATTGTTTTTTCAGAATCCTGAAATTATTTTTTATCACATTTTTTGCATTTTTAACTTAGACATTTTTCGAGCACTAATACTACAGAAATGTATAGGGAGTATGTACCCTCTGCCCGCAACTCCTCCTACAGTTTTAGGCAAATCCTTTTCAAACTTTACAGGCGCTTTTAAGATGGTCTGAAAATATGCATATTGTTTTTTCAGAATCCTGAAATTATTTTTTATCACTTTTTTTGCATTTTTAATTTAGACTTTTTTCGAGCCCTAATACTACAGAAATGTATAGGGAGTATGTACCTTTTACGCGCAACTCCTCCAACAATTTCAGGCTGATCCTTTTGAAACTTTACACACGCTTTTAGGATGGTCTGAAGATATGCATATTGTTTTTTTCAGAATCCTGAAATTATATTTTATCACTTTTTATTGCATTTTTAACTCAGACCTTTTGGTGTTTTTTTTTTTTTTTTTTTTTTTTTTTTGAGTTCTGTTTATTGCTTCTCTTCATATTTTAACTTAGATTGTTTTCAGCCCTTATACTACAGAAGTGCATAGGGAATATGTCCCTGTGGCGGGGCGTTGTGCATGACTTGCAGTTTTATTTTTGTAGGTGTTTTGTTTTTGTCATGTCTTCTTTTCCTTTCGATGCGTGAGGTTGGACTTTTAATATTGTGGCTTCTATTCTATTAGGTTCTAAAGGCTCTTACATCGTAATAGAAAGCATCCAGTTGACTATCAAAGAATACGATGTGCGTTGACGGCTACAAATACACCAGACGTAATTAGCAATTGTTTGGACTAGATGGAACGTTTCTATAAATCTGTCTTCCGTTGGTCCTACACACACAGACGGGGCGTTTCGCTCGCTTAACTCGTTTTTTTTGTACCTTGCTCATTGTCTACCGATATGTCACACTTTATAAATGCTTTTTAACAGAGGACAGAGTTTATGATGTACCGACCCCAAGTAGACATGACCGGAAAAAAAATGAATATTATGCTCCCGCTACTGCCTGTTTGGCTTTAAAGATTTATTTATCTGAACAAAAAGCAAAACAAATATGGCAAACCTTCTTAGTAGATTAAGAGTATGTAACACTAGCAATTAAAACTTGATCAGAGTTCTCTGACCTTTATGCACATGCGCCGCCAATATTCTTACTTTGCTGAAAGTTTCAAAACATTTTCTTGAAAACTAGAAGTTACGGAGACGCAAACCCTACTACGCCATGTATATAATGTCATATTTCTAAGTAAATCAAGAGAATGTAACCCTAGCAATAAAAAAATGATCAGAGTTTTGTCACCTTTATGCACATGCCCAGCCTATATTTTACTATGGAGAAATATTCAGATCTTGAAAACTGTAGAAGTTGCAAAGACCAGAACAGTACTAGAAAGATTCCCGGACGGACACACAGACATGACGGAGGGTACAAGTATATGCCTTCTCAGGTAGCATTCTGTAGAAATCTACAGCGGGCCGTTATCGGCCCATCAGCTACCCTGACGGGCCGATAACGGCCCGCTATAGATTTATGTAAAATGCTTACTAAGTTCCTCCATTTCGTGGCGGAGGCATTAAGATACCAGCATATTAACGGTAAAAACGACGGCCTCCCTCGCCCTACAAGAGATATCGCAACGAGACAACAAACTACCAAAACATTAAAGAAAAAGACTACGTACAAGGTAAAACATACAGACGCACCAAACAGACACTACATAAAGCTCGAACAACGTAAGAGCCACCGCCGTTGAAAGGTCAGTTAATATATTTGGTTAGTTGTTAATTCTCAAAACACTGTATTTCATTCGATACATTTCCGTTATACCGAGGTTCACTTACCGTTTTCCGTACGTCCAATCGTTTTCAATAGGTTGCGGGTTGTTCGGGAAGGGTCTTTTAACAACATTGTTGAGGATGTTTTCTCTCGTCAGCGGATTTTAAGGGATAATTGTCAGTAAATGCAATGTACGCGATTTCGGTACTGATCAACCCACCGTGTTCTTAGGATCTTCGGGTGTTCAGATTTTTGCCTGCTGCACAGACTGGAATAAATAAAGGTGGTCTGAAGTTTGATTTTGGTTACTTTTGGCGTCAAATTTTGATAGCAGTATTTTGGGAGATGAGAACTTTTGGTAGGAAGGTATTAGATCGGGGAAGAGAGATAGTTTATTACATTCGGAGCTGGGTAGTCTTTAAATGTTCTAAAATATTACGTTCAGACTCTCTCTCTCTCTCTCTCTCTCTCTCTCTCTCTTTCTCTCGTATAGTATTTTGAGGAAAAAAATGGAGACAAAGCAGCAAAATACTGGAGTCCTCGACACCTCCTGTGGTTAAACTAATTGATTGTTATCATATTTCTAATTTCCGGTAAAAAAACAACAACACGGAAGCAAGCATCATTGTATATGACATGTCGTTTAAGTGTGCACCCCCAACCCCGACTTTTTCCAAGCAGCCCGTGATTTTGTTTGATTTCCTACTGAACGACGTCTGTTAATGTATATGTTCTCTTAACTTATTGTTACCAGAACAAAATTGTATATTTTCTTTTGATTATTCTCTATACTAGGATTTACCAGAATAAAAATTAATAAATACAACATGTAAATGAAAAGAAAGTGTACAAAACAATGCGGATATTTGATAGACGACTATCACTTTCCGAGTAAAATTTACAACTTATATTTAGTCCCTTATCTTTAGTCCAAACTAGATTGAATGCAATCGCTCGAAGCGCTTTTCGTAAGCCTCAAACGGCAACCCAAAATACAATTCATGCGTTTGATCAGTAAAAAGAATTCATGTACATCCCTAAAAATCCCACTTTTGTCTAAATAAAATAGGGTAAACAGATATGGGCATTGCGTGGACTTGATCTCTTGATGCCCGGTGTAGCGTGAGATTTGTCAGACCATGAGATCTTTCAGACCGGAAGTCTGAAACCGGAATTACCTGACGGAACTCACGCTGCGTGTATGAGATCTTTCAGATCATGAGAAATGTCAGAACGTCTTACGAAATTATTCAAAATACCAAGGTTTACAAATTAAAGAATGATTTAAGCTAATCGTTTTTTAGTGAAAAAAAATATGTTACTAAAAACAAAATCCTAATAACCCAAACAGTCCAACATACACATAAAGTAAATACAAACAGAGCTCGTCTTCGGCATATCTGTTATAAAATTGAATTTTAAATTCATAATTCTTAACCGTGAAAAATAAATCATATAAATAAAAAAAAAAGAAAGAAATCTGTCCTCTCTGTTCGTATATAGCATTCATGTCTTACTGTATCCTAGATAAACAGGCAGGTAAGAGTTGACAACTGGTACATCCACCGGGCTGTACTAAAATACAAATCATAATATCCTTACACAGATAAAACCATTCCATTCGTATGTTGATAAAGATGCATGGGTGCATTATAATAATTGTAGGTGGATATTGTAATTCGAAAGTCCTGGCAAATGTTCATCATTTAATAGACTTGTCACCAGTAATAATACTGAATCTGAAGTGTATATTTTTATCAGTACCCTTATTTGGTAAATCAAAATGACAGTTTTTAATTAATTGATGCATAGATTAATCAATTTGTAATACGTTATTTTACTTTTCCCTTTTTACAGTTTCGACTTAAGCAAGTTGTCGGCCCATCTGTAAAATATTGCGAAAATTTATCCATGCAGTATAAATTAATTTTATCCATGCGGCATAAATTATATCGGTTTCATTGATTTGGTAAATCAAAATGAATTTGATGCTTAGATTAATCAATTTGTAATTTATTATTTTACTTTTCCCTTTTACAGTTTCGACTTAAGCAAGCTGTCGGTCCATCTGTAAAATATTGCTAAAATTTATCCATGCAGTATAAATTAATTTTATCCATTCGGTATAAATTATATCGGTTTTATTGATTTGGTAACTCAAAATGACAATTTTAATGAATCGATTTATCGATTATAATTGTTTTACTCTTCACTTTTGGCTATTTCCTCTTAAGCAAGGTGTCGGCCCACCTGTAAAAAATATTGGAACATTGCTAAAACATATTCATGCAGTTTAAATGTTTTCAGTTCATTGATTTGGCAACTCAAAATGACAAATTTGATGTCATTCATTGCAATGTGATCTATTTGTAATTTTTTTACTTTTCACTTTTGGTTGTTTGATTTAAGCAAGTTGTCGGTCCACCAGTAAAAAATATTTCATTGCTAAATATATACATGCAGTATAAATTTTATCGTGCACTCAAAATGACAATTTGGATTGATCGATGCATTGCCTAATCGATTTGTAATTATTTTACTTTTAACTTTTGCATATTTGACTTAAGCAAGTTGTCGGTCCACCTGTAAAAAATATATGAATTGCAAAATATAGTCATGCAGTATAAATTTTATCGGTGTACTCAAAATGACAATTTGGATGAATCCATGCATTGCCTAATCAATATGTAATTATTTCACTTTTCACTTTTGGGTATTTGAATTAAGCATGTAAAAATATTTGAATTGCTAAATATATTCATGCAGTATAAATTTTATCGGTGTACTCAAAATGACAGTTTGGATGAATCCATGCATTGCCTAATCGATTCGTAATTATTTTACTTATCACTTTCGGATATTCGACTTAAGCAAGTTCTTGGAGCAAGTTCTCGATTAAATGATTTTATGTCACTTTTCGCTTCTGGATAATGGACTTAAAGCAAGTTGTCAGTTCACCTGTAAAAACTATTAGAACAGGGTAGAATTTATTCATGTAGTATATTTTTTTCGGTTCATAGATGTGGTAACTTAAAATGACAATTTTGATTAATCGATGCATCATCTGATCAATTTATAATTAGTTAAATGTTTTACTTTTGGATTTTCGACTTAAGCAAGTTGTCAGCCCATGTATAAACATATTAGACTGTCTATAAAAATTATCCTTGCACTAACTTTAATATTATATGGCAAGCCCTTTTACTATTTATTAAGCAAAATAGATATCTTATATATTATATCAGATACCTTATATAGGATATAAGATATCTAATATAGGATATAAGATATCTCATATACTAATATAGATATTTTATATACTATATTAAAGGTCTTACATCCTATATCAGATATCTGATATAATATTTAAGATATTTTATTTAATTCTGCATATAAGATATCTAATTTACCATATAAGATATCTTATTTGTTATATAAGATGTCTTATTCATTAATATAGATATCTAATATACTAAATAAGATATCTTATATACTAAATGAGATATCTTATTTGACTGAATATATGAGATATCTTCTTTAGTAAATAAGATATCTTATATCCTATATGAGATATCTTACAGAGCCTATCAGATATCTTATATAGCATATTAGATATATTATTTGTCAATTCAGATATCTTATATAGCATATTAGATATCTTAATTGACATATAAGATATCTATTTTATATAAGATATCTAATACAGGATATGATATCAGAATTAGAATATCAGATATCTTACATCTTATATAAGATGTCTGATATATCATATTAGATATCTTATTTAATTCCATATATAAGATATCTTATTTACCATATAAGATACCTTATTTGTTAAATATCTAATATATTAATATAGATATCTGATATACTAAATAAGATATCTGATATACTAAATGAGATATCTTATTTAATTGAATAATATCTTCTTTAGTAAATAAGATATCTTATATCCTATATAAGATAGCTTATATAGCATATCAGATATCTTATATAGCATATAAAATATCTTATATGCCAATTAAGATATCTTATATAGCATATCAGATATCTTATACAGCATATAAGATATCTTAATTGACATATAAGATATCTTATTTATATATCTTATATATTATATAAGATATCTGATATATTAAATCAGGTATCTGATTTATAGAATAGATAGTAAAACGGCTTGCCAAAACTTTATACATTCACAGGTATCAATGGTTTCGAATGATCTGCAGACGAATACATACGTTTCGGTGCAGTTATATTATATAAAATGCTTGATAAAAGTATCGGTTCATCGCAACTAATCCATCCACCAATAATATTTAAATCTAATTGATACACCAATAATATTTATCAGTGTATGTGTGTGTGTAATAACTGTCTTATGTAACCCTGTTTTCTGTAAAGTACGTATTTGACTAGACGTGTATAGCGCTATTAAATTTATTCTTATCTATTCACACCTAAATCTGTGCAGTCAAAGGATACAGAATTTGCGTATTTTGTTATTATTATTATTATTATAGATTTTATGTGTTCATTATTTTTCATATACAAGTCATTTACTGGACTAGTCTTTTTCTGTTACATATTTGGCCCATGCAGCAATCAATAAGTAGATCTAGACAATGTCTACCGAAAGTGACACAAGTACTAGCTTTTTAAAAAGTTTGCTTGCTTTATTTGGATAAGCGCAATATTCTGAGGCCCTCTCAGGGGTTTGGGGGGGGGGGGCGGGAAACAGGGGAATAAGGTCATTTATTTCAGGGGAACAAAGGAACCAAATCCTAAAACTGATAAGAACAGGGGATCAAAGGCAAATTGGGGGAACAAGGAACATAACAAATCCAGATTTTGATTTTTGGGAACAAGGGAAAATGTCGTTTGTTTTTTTTTTCAAGGAAACAAGAGAACAGGTACCCCCTCAAACATCCCCCCGCACCCCTCCCCCTCCCCGTCGGCCCCCCATCCCCGCTGAGGGAGCTTCTATTATCCTTCCAGGAAAAGAATCAGGAATCTTCTTGACATTGTACAGCTGACCTATTAAGAGGATGGAACAGATACAATCTTCCAGAAAAAAAAAAACAGTTAAATAGTAAAAGTCCTCTATGTACAGTAAAAAAAAACAAAAAAAAAAAAAAAAACAGGAAGAATGGCTGTTTATGGAGAGATGAAGACAGCTGCATCAGTGGCTTGGACGACAAAGATGTGATCCCCTTGATACCGTCAATGGTCTGTGTTGAATTTATTTATAGAAGCCACCTACAAATATTGCCCTCAGTATTTTATATTCTGCACTGTCAGCATTAACTTTGTTGCAAACCCTCCATCATCCTGCCCAAACAAATGTCCCTAGGCAATATATCTATCATCAAATACTGCCTAAGCCCTCTTGGGTATTTCTTTTGCCAGACCTTCCTTGGTGGAAATCAGTACTAAATTTGCAATGTGGATAAAGTGCCTTGCTCAAAGACACAACACCTGGTGCTCGGTGGGGCCGAACTGCTAACTCCCAGTCTTGACTTAGAGGCTTTACCATTCCACCCACCACCCTACAAAGTGCGGTTAGTAGCAAAAATGATAAGCAGTATCTAAGCTTCAGTAAAAGTACATCCAAACATTAAAGCAGTACATGAAAGAATTTGGAGGAAAGAGTATAACCTGGTCTGTTCTTTACTTTATCGATGATATGCATTTTGTAGGACTGAGAGCCGTGAGATTTGTCAGAACGTCTTCCTTTGTTACAATAATAATGTTTGGCGCTTCATTTATACTTTGATCTACAATCAGGTTAATTGGGAGCCGTGCTATTTGTCAGCAGGCCTCTGATGACCAAAATAATCGGCTGTAGTTAGTTACCTTGTTGATTATGTGCATTTGGTATGACTAAGAGCCTTAAGATGTGTCAGAATGCCTTCCTTTGTTACAATAATAATATCTTGCGATTCATTCATACTACGATCTGCATTTAGGTTGATTGGAAGCCGTGAGATTTGCCAGCAGGCCTCCGTTTACCAAACTAATCGGCGGTAGTTCTTTACATTATCATTAACATGGATTTGGTAGGCCTGTGAGCCGTAAGATTTGTCAGAACGCCTTCCTTTGTTACAATAATAATGTCTTTCGCTTCATTCAGACTACGATCTGCATTTAGGTTTATTGGAAGACGTCAGTTTTGTCAGCAGGCCTCCGTTGACAAAAAAAGAAGAAAAAAATAAATAAATAAAAATAAATAAATAAAAATAAAAAAAAAATAAAAAAAAAAAACGGCTGCAGTTCTTTAATTTAATTTATCGATAATATGCATTTGGTAGATCTGAGAGCCGTGAGATTAGTCAGAACGCCTTCCTTGTTTACAATAATGTGTTGCGAGCCATTGATACAACATTTCGGTTGTCAGAAGGCCTCTGTTGATCAAAATCAGCGGCTGTTGGTCTTTAGTTTCTCGCTGATATGCATCTAGTAGCCGTGAGATTTGTCAGAACGCCCTCGTTTGTTTGTTACAATAATATTGTGCGCTATATGTATACTATGATCTTCGTTTAAGTTGACTGGAAACCGTGAGATTTGTCAGCAGGCCTCCGTTGACCAAAATAACAAGCTGTAGTTCTTTACTTTATCGACCATATTCAGTTCGTAGGACTGAGAGACGCGAGATTTGTCAGAACGCCTTCCTTTGTTACAATAATAATGTCTTGCGCTTCATTTATACTACAATCTGCATTTATGTTGATTGGAAGCCGTGAGATTTGTCAGCAGGCCTCTGCTGACCATAATGATCGACTGTTTTTTTTTTTTTTTTTTTTTTTTTTTTTTTAATTTATCGATGATATGCATCTGTTAGGACTAAGAGCCGTGAGATTGGTCAGAACGCCTTCCTTTGCTAGAATAATGATGTCTTGCGCGCCATGTATACAACGTTCTGCATTTCGGTCGATTGGAAACCGTGAGATTTGTCAGAGGGCCTCTGTTGATCAAAATCAGCGGCTGTGGGTCTTTAGTTTATCGCTGGTATGCATCTGGTAGGACTTAGAGCCGTGAGATTTGGCAGAACGCCTTCCTTGTTTACAATAATAATGTCTTGCGCTTCATCCATACTACGATTTGCATTTAGGTAGACTGGAAACCGTGAGATTTGTCAGCAAGCCTCCATTGACCAACCGACTGTAGCTCTTTAATTAATCAGTGATATGCATTTGGAAGGACTGAGAGCAATGAGATTTATCAGAGTGCCTTTTTATATACTAAAATGTCTTGCGCGCCATTCATACAACGTTCTGCATTTCAGTCGATTGGAAACTGTGAGATTTGTCAGCAAGCCTCCGTTGACCAAAATAATCGGCTGTAGATCTTTAGTTTATCATTGATATGCAATTGGTAGTACTGAGAGCCCTAAGATTCGTCAAAACGCACCCGTTTGTTATTATAATTTAATAATGTCGTGCGCTATATATACTATGACCTTCATTTAAGTTGATTGGAAGCCGTGAGATTTGTCAGCAGGCCTACGTTGACAAAAATAATTGGCTGTAGTCTTTTACTGTATCGACGATATGCAGTTCGAAGGACTGAGAGACGTGAGATTTGTCAGAACGCCTTCCTTTGTTTATATAATAATGTCTTGCGCGCCATACATATTACGATCTGCATTTAGGTTGATTAGAAGCCGTGAGATTTTTTTTTTCAGTAGGCCTTCGTTGACCAAAATAATCGGATGTAGTTCTTTAATTTATCGATGATGTGCATTTGGTTGGACTGAGAGCCATAAGTTTAGTCAGAGCGCCGTGAGATTGGTCAGAAGGCCTTCCTTGTTTCCACTAATAATGTCTTGCGCGCCATGTATACAAAATTCTGCATTTCGGTCGATTGGAAACCGTGAGATTTGTCAGCAAGCCTCCGTTGACCAAGATAACCGGCTGTAGTTCTTTAATTTATCGACGATATGCATTTGGTAGGACTGAGAGCCATGAGATTTATCAGAACGTCTTCCTTTTATACACTAAAAATGTCTTGCGCTCCATTTATACAACGTTCTGCATTTGGGTCGATTGTAAACTGTGAGATTTGTCAGCAAGCCTCCGTTGACCAAAATAATCTTTAGTTTATCATTGATGTGCAACTGGTAGTTCTGAGAGACGTAAGATTTATATGTAACAGTCCACACAATCATGCTATATCAATTAAGAGCAAGCCAGGTGAGCCCCTTAATTGTTTATTGAACAGTAAGTTGAAGATTGTATAGGCTAAAAAGTGCAGCTACTATATACACAATATCATATATCAGAACTCTGGGTGAGGCTTTCTTCTATCAAATATTGTTCTACCAAAATATGATGTAGTACTTACTAAGAATGCCATTGTAAAACTTTAACTGTCAGAGACCCTGACTATAGCCCTGCTGCAGCACTAATAGGAGAAATACCCATAGTGTTGAAGTATTTGGAACTCATGCTTACCAGATAACATCACTGTAGGACATGGTAACATGGCAACATAAAACCTATCAAGGGATTTAACTGAATGAGTTATGCGCCCTTGGCTCTGAACCTGGTATACACATGCTACATCAATCCACTGTACATGTGTATACCAGGTTTCAACTTTGTTACCATGATTACAGTTCTTGAGAAAAGTGTGACAAAAATGTTTCATTAATGGCATATTGTAAAACCTATCAAAGGATGTAACTTCAAAAGTTATATGCCCTTGGCCCGGATTCTGGTACATAAGATACAACAGCCAACTGTCCATGTCTGTATCAAGTTTCAACTTATAGCTTTAATAGGGCCCAAGAAATCTGCAATGATTTTTTTTATCATTTATGGCAAATTATAAAACCTATCAAGGGATTTAACTTGGCCATAATTCTGGTATATTCTGGTATACACAATACATCAGCCCATATCCATGTGTGTACTTGGTTTCAACTTTGTAACCTTTTTTTGAGAAAAGTGACAAAAATATTCATGAATTGCAAATTGTAAAACCTATCAAGGTATGTAACTCTAAGAGTTATAGGCCCTTGGTGCTGATTCTGATATACACTATACATCAGCCATTTGTCCATGTGTGTACCAAGTTTCAATGTTACAGCTTTCATAGTTCCTGAGAAATCTGTTATGAAACATTTTCATTAATGGTAAATTGTAGAACCTATCATGTAACTCCTAGAGTTATTGGCCTTTGCCCCGAATTCCTGTACACACCATACATCAACCCAATGGGTATGTGTGTACCAAGCTACAACTTTGTAACCCTACAATTCTTGAGAAAAGTGCCACAAAAATTTGATGAGGATGAACAGAATGATATACAGAAGAAAGGAATGAGGTAAAGAATGACAGAAGGAAGGAATGACTGAAGGAAAAGACAAATCCAGTATAGCCCCATTGTCTGAAAGTGGGGCTATAATAAGATAGTTTTTGTTATTTGCCTTTTGTCTAGATTGATTGTGTTGGGGTTTAACAACACCTCAACCCTTGTGGGTCATTTTATGTCTTTTCCCAGAGAAAGGAAGAAAACAGATAGAAGAGATATCAGAGGAGAAAAAAGAGAAGGACAAGGAAGAAAAAGGACAGGAATGAAAGTGAAGAAGCAGAAGAAGAGAAACATTCCCCCTCCGTCCTTACCTGCTACAAGGATAGCAGGCCTTGCCCAACTGTAAGCCAATATCAGTTGGACACCCCGGTGATGTAAGATACACGACACCTTCACACCTCCTGACCATTCCCGCCTTTTGTCTTGAACTATATATATCCAATTACTAGAGAAATTACTTGTTTGGGTAATTACCTTGAGCAAATGGGGACCACATCCCTCAGAAACAGCAACATTTGCTCATAGTAATTATCAAGACAATGCCCTGTTGGCTTTAAACAGAGCTCCAAATAAATAATTCTTGCTATGTGACTTGACTGCTAGGTAGATATTTCACATGAAATGTTGGTAGACATTTTACAAGAAATGTTGGTAGACATTTCACATAAAATGTTGGTAGACATTTCAGATGAAATATCAGCTTTATTTTATCTGAAAAAACAGAAATGAATGTTGTATGCAATTCTACTTGGTGTTTCAAGAATTAAGCATTGTAACTGGGCATTTCAGCATTACGCCTTAAAGCAGGTGGTAAAATACTCATTGTGACAAGACTTTATATGGAGAGCTGGCATTCTGAAATGGGATACTGTAACAATGAGAGACAGCAATAGTGTTTCTATTACCTCCCTTGACAGGTAAAGTGCAAGGTAGACCAATTCTAACTGGGCCCTACCAATTAGAATCCTCTGTTTTCATCATAGGTCATCTATGGGAGCTTTATGTTGCCATGGCAACTGAACCAAGAGGCAGATCACCATAATTTCAGCTATCTTTAAATCCCCCTACCCTAGCAACCTTCTTACCTAATAAGGGACAAATTGCTTCAATAATTTTGGAGTCCTAGTAAGTACTACAGCATGTTTTGGTGGACCTTGTTGTTTACAGAGAGTACTCATGGGAATTAACTGGCTACTATCTCCCATTGTCTTTTGATTTTATATACAATATCTTCACTTAACCCTTAAATTGCCAATCAAAACAACTGTCATCTGCTTTGTCATCTGCTTGTGATTTTTAAAGTCTGTTTTGTAAACAGTGAGGACCCAGATCAGACAGCTCCTAGCCTGATCAGGGTCTGCACCGTTTGCCTTTATGCATAAAATTGGTTTGAAAAGTTTGCAAGAATGCTCAACAGACAAAGGTCATTTTCAGATGCAGGTTTTCTTGGCATTTTAAGAGTTAAATGCATATTAATCCGTTTGGTGATAAGCACACCCTTCCTCTACTGAAAAAAACATGAGGAGTGTTGTGTTGACCCTGATAATCCCACAAACTTTCAACAATAGGATAAAGAGTCCTTCTCAATGTTTCTGGCAGTATACTGGATTCCTCAGCAATGGTATGCACAGGATCCAACTTCCATTTCTTCATTTACTATTACTCTAGTGCATGTATATTTGTGAGCCCAATGTTTGTCAAAGCACTACTGAAATCATTACCTGAAAGAAAAAAAATGACTATAATATCTAATATAAAATTGTTTTGGTTTGTTTATATGTGTTGAAGTTTTACGGCCCAGTCAACCCAATAGGCTCATATCAAGCTCAGTCAGTTTACCTTACAACACTTTTACTGGGAAGACTTTGTGCCCTAATTGGTTAGATTTTGAAGATGGTGACTGTGACAGCCATCTTGGAGTCTCAACCAGAACAATTTTAGCCAGTATTGATCTACAAGTTATCTCAATGAATACTTTCAACCAAGTTTAGAGTCATTTAGCATAATATTATCAGTTCAGGAGAATTTCAGTATAGATTTTCAAGCTGGCAGCCATACTGGATTTCCAATTTGAATTTCATTTTTTTATATTTTATTCCTGGGCCATACAGTGAAGATATCATAGCAAAACATGATAAATGACACTTATTACCATGTACAAAAAGAAGAAAACTTTCTTTTAATACTCTTTTCATAACGATACATGCAATTCATTTGCAGATCTTAAAAGTGTTATAAAATCTGTTTTCAGCAAAAGTCCAGTTGTCTCTGAAAAAGCTTTCCACTTAAAATTTTTTTATTTGGTCAGAATTTTTGTGGGGGCAGGTGAAATTAGAATCTAATAATTAATTTTCTCTGGCCTAAGTGAAAAATAAAAAAAAACTGTCATTTTGACAAAAATATTTTTTTCACATCATACTTCTTCCTGCACTCAATACGCCTGTAATGAGTCTGTTGTTTCAACAAATATTTTGAGACAAGCTGATTTCACCATGCATGCACGATACAGTCATGCCAAAGCTAAATTTCCAGAAGAACAAAGGGAATTGACCATAACCTATTTTGCTCTACAGCAACATCACATCAGTATCAACATTTATGCAAAATATGAAAATATCATATTCTATCTAATTACCACACTGTGCACTTAGGTTTTTAAAACTAACTGGGAAAACTTGTGATACAATACATGTATGTATCTACCTACTAAGTGTATATCATCAAAGGACTTATTTGATGATGTTTATGTGATTTTTTTTTTCTTATTTTCTTTATAAAGCATATGTTGTGGGTACTAATTTGAATTGCATTATCATGTCCATGCAATTCAAATTGGTGCCCACAACATTTGCATTAAAAAAGAAACTGACAAAAAATACACTGGCTGTAAGTAATCTGAAGACTACGGAATAGCTTGACTCTGCGCTTATAGGGGTATCTGTGGTAAAAAGGTTGAATACGGTTTTCCTCAAACTATTAGGCAAGATTAGAAGCAGAAACCAAAATGCCTTTTCAAGAATTACAAAGGGAATTTTAAATAACAGTAAAAGAATTAACCCCCAGGCCCTTATTTTTATCTGATAGCAACATCTTGTCAATATCAACATTTATGCAAAATATGAAAAGATTCCTTAAACTACTTAGTAAGACGAGAAGCAGATTCTAAAACAGACAGACATACGGACAGGCAGCGTAACAACAGTATACCCCTCTCCTGCCACACAAACACATTTTGCGTTTGTGTGAGGGTTAAAAAGTCATTGAAAAATAAAGTCAAAGATTTAGGTAGAAAAAAAAATTCTATCCAAATCTGTGACTTATCTCAAACAAAAACATATCTCCAGATAAGATGATTTTTTTTTCATGGATTTTTTTTCATTATTATTTTATATATATATAAATAACAACATGCTGAGAGTTTTCATTAGAAAAAGCCTCAGTGAGATACTTCTAATGAGTAATCATAACATGTTTTCTTGCAAAATTAAGAGAAATAAATATCTTGGTTCTCCTCTTTTCTGGAGCAGGGGTATATATTTTATTTACGCCTGGAGCAATGAAAAAAATATGATTGTTTTTTTTTTCTAATTTCTCAGTGGGCAGATACCCTGAATCCTCATTGAAATAACCTCACTGAGGAAATGCTAAAGAGTTAACTATTTGTAATTCTATTTTGAAAAATGTGTATCTGGATTATTATGCTTCTTATCTAGAGCGTTGCCACAGCCAGGTGCAATATTGTTTATTGCCATAAATCACACCTAATTATTATCATGCTGGTAGGACAGGCAGAATTGTGAGTTTTATGGCACATTGTGACACTCCAAGGGAAAATTGGGTGGACACATGTGGCTAATCATAGCCCTGATTTTTTTTTTTTTTTTTTTTGTTTTGTTTTAAGCTGTCCTTTATCTAAGAATTTATTGTTTCGATTTCCTAAATCACCAATTGTCAGTCTTTGAATGAGTACCTAGCATTTAAAGTATTAATCCTGTGAAAGAGATTTCATTAATCTAGCAAAAAAAAAAACAAAAAAAAAAAAAACACACACACAAACACACATATATATTAAATCATTTTTTTTTTTGTTACAGAAATGGTAACCTGAGTAAAATAAGCCTTGTATCTGCTAAAAAAAAAGAAAGAAGAAAATGTCATCTTATAATCTTATAAATTCTTTGTTAGTATAACATTCAATAAATTGACTAATTTAAAAATAAAATAAAAAATAAAACAACAACAAACAAAAAATTTAAAATAAACTTCAGAAACCCATCATATATGCCAGGAAAGCTATCTCTGTACATCAAATGTTTATACATTACGAAATCATGTCTATTCGAATATACTGAAAATTTCACCACCAAAAAATGAAAATTTTCAGATAAAAAATTCTGATATATATTTCATATTTCTGCTCAAAATGTAGACTGTGGGTACTTGTTAGCACTGTCTCAATGAGGTGGTTCTAATGAGTATCCACACTCTATGTTTTTGAGCAGAAATAATAAAAATAATTTATACCCATATAAACCCCAGTTTTACTGTATAAAAGTGGGGTTTAATGGGGTCAAAATTAAACAAGCCTGTTTTCATGCTGCATGTACCAATGGCAGTAGCAATGGAAATAGATTTTTGTTGTTGTTGTTACTTTTTTTTTTTTTTTCACATTTTTTTTTACAATAATATGATCAATCACTAAGTGCAAACAGGACACAGTATTGATATAAATAATAAAAAAATCATTGAAAAACTGAAAAAAAAAAAACAACAACAAAAAAAAAAAAAAAAAAAAAAAAAAAAAAAACAACTAAAAATGTAATGAACTCTCTTCTGCTAAATTTAACACTAGGTGTAGTGTTTTACAGTTTAGGTAGGTGCAGAGCTCTAGATAAGAGGGCTATACATTAATACAATTTTTTTTATTATTATTCCTCCATGAAAACATGTACATGTCATGTATGTACTCCTCAGAAGCACACTGGATAGTGTTTTAGCACACTGTTTAGTGTTCAAGGAAGTACTCTAACTGGAACATGTTTGTTTTTTTTGTTGTTGTTTTTTTTAACCAAACAATATTAGTATTTTTTTTTTTTTTTGTCTGATATGAAAAAAAAAAACAGTTCAGGCTCTCCTGAAAATAAAGGATTTTTTTATAAAAGTTATTTTTTGGGTTAACATGGTTAAATATAGGGTTTTTAGGCAAATTTTAAACAAAATTAAGAGCAAAACAAGGTTACATTCTTCATCTTGTTTCCAGTTTCTGTGCCATAAAATACCTACTATGATGGACAATCTCCGTGTGAATTCACAATTGAGTTACAAACTACATTCTCAATAATTAAGTTGACCTAAGACTTTGACTCCTTTGTCATAGTTAAAACTTTGATACCCCAGACATACAAAGTATATTTGTGGGGTATATAGTCTTTGTTATTCTGCCCGTCCATTAGCTCATATGTCTGTGCTCCCATCCATATTTGCCCAAAAATAAACTGGTTTTCTAGGTAAAGTACTGTTTCTTACAATTTTTTTTTTCAGCCAAATTAAAGATTTTAAAGGACTTGAAGCAAATTAATTTTTTAAAGGTTTTAAAAGATTCCCTTGAGGGCCTGCTGGGCAGTCAAACCATTACGAAAACAAGCCTATTCAAATACATTGAAAATTTTGCCACCAAAAACCGAAAGTTTTCAGATAAAAATCCTTATATTTTTCATATTTCTGCTCAAAATATAGATTGAGGGTACTAGTTAGAACTGCCTCAGTGAGGTGGTTCTAATGAGTACCCACATCTGCTTTTGAGTAGAAATAAGAAATAATAATGTATACCCCTATGAACTCCACTTTTACTGTATAAAAATGGGGTTTAACCGGGTCAAGATTATGTAGGTATGTTTTGGTGATGCTTCTTTTGACATGTTTGATGAAGAAATAATTTATAAATAAAAACATATCTGAATAAATATTTTATCATATTTAATCTGGAGTCACAAAGGCCTTAAAATGCCAGTTTTTATTTGGTTGTGCTGACAAAGAGTTAGGGTATATGTGACATCCAACACAGAAAAGGGCCCTTTAAACCATGCACTGTCTGACAAAAAATTATCTAGAGCTAAAATTAAGTCTATTAGGATTATTTTACAAATTGATTGATTGATTCAGTTGGGGTTTAACGACACGTCAACCCTTGTGGGTAATTTTGTGTCGTCTCCCAGAGAAAGGGAGAAAAGAGATAGAAGAGATAGTAGAAGAGATGAAAGAGGGGAATAGAGAATGAAGAGGAACAGGAATGAAAGTGAAGAAATAGAAGAAATAAAAACATTCACCCTCTACCCTTACCTGCTACAAGGATAGCAGGCCTTGCCCAACTGTAAGCCAATATCAGTTGGACGCCCCGATAACGCAAGATAAAGTTTTGGGCTAACATTTAAATATTTTTACCAAATACATGTATGTAACAAATATGGGCATATATTTTAATCATCTGATTAACTGACTTTCTCCCTTTTCAAGAGAGTTTTTCCTTTAAAGGTCACTCTATCTTAGCCACTGTATATTTTCCCAAGAACGAGCAACACCAAGCACAGAGAACAGTTTTTTTCTTTTTTTGTAGCAAATAGTTGACAAATGGGGTGGCAGGTGGGGGTGGGACTGTAATCTGCCAGATGCCAAAGTATTTGTCAGAATTTAGTAGACTTACTAGAATAAACACTTGAAAACAGAAAAATTAAAGATGTGAAATGAAAGTTAGGAATTCGTTTTAGAAAGCAGACCCATTTTGTGCTTTTGTTTTTTTATGAAGAAAGCTTGCGAGACACAAACTATATGGAGTCTTATCAACACATTCTTTGTCAATATCTTCTGCAGTATCTGTGACTGGGTCTTTGCTGTCTGGTATATTCAGGGACCGGCCTTCTCCCACAATGTGTAACATATCAGTCTGCACAAGAAGTAGAACTGAAGTTAATCAGAACAACATATGGATGTGATTTATACAATAACTCACCTACTGCTTTGCTTTCTCTGCAGATTACTGGATGCTAACAGTTTACTGGTAACCCTTTTCTTTCACTCATATATTTAAATTTAGCATACCCTTTGATCATCCTGCACAGCCTGAAAATTACAAAAGAAGCCTATATTATAATTTAAGTTATGTACATGCAGACAGCCTGTACATGTTCATCACAAAAAATATATCTTTGAGTGTACCTGTGTAGACTGATCAGGTTCTTTACTGGTCACTCATAAATCACTGAATACTGTATGCCCGTGTATGGAATATATCAATGGACAGCTATAATCTACAAGGGAATAGGGCTGGATCAGCTGGATGAATAAATCCAGATATATTATGCAAACTACTTTTGCTTTTATTCCCATAACAGTTTTGTTGTAGAATAAGTGAACCAGTGAATAGGGCAAAACAATATGTGCAAGAAATCATAAGGGTTCTTGGCTGTATCTTGGCCATAGGATGTGGCGTGTAAAACAATTACCCACCCGGACAATTACCCACTGGACAATGATCCACCCAGACATTTAACCGCCCCTCTTAACCTAAATGCGGACAATTACCCACCCGAAAAGATTTTTCATTAACTGTCCTTAAATGTTTTATAAGTGATCTATAAATCTCTCGGGTTGGGCGGGAGGGGGGGAGGGGGGGGGAGGGGGTGGTGGGGGGACGGTGGTGCAACTTGGGGATAAATGTGGTACGGGTGTGCGAGCCAGTATTTCGAAACCTACCCCATTCATGTATCTCAGAAGTGTAAAAGTCCCTCAAAACTTACTTGCCCTTATGGTCTTACTTTTTCATTTAGATGCTAAAAATGTAGGAAAAGTGAAGAAAGTTCTGAAAATCTCATTCGCCCTGCCTTAAAATTTATTTGCAAATGTGAGCGGGCGAGTGGAATTCTACACCCCTGTACCTGCCCTTTGAAAAAACTGCCCCCTTCATATACTTGATCGTCTGAAATGCTGACCTATTCATATACTGCCCTTTGATTTTTATACCCATTTATTGTTGGTAGTTAGACAAATATAGCAGTCAATTCATTGAATACCAAGAGAAATAGCAGCCTTGACAAATCTCTGAGCGAAAAAAAATATATGCATTTACCGGAATGTCAGAAAAGTGGAGCCTTTCACATACAAATCATAAAAAATCAGGTCAGTCATATACTTTTTGTTGAAAAAAAGGGGCTAATCATATACCTGGCAGCGCTGAAAAAGGGGGCAATTTGGCACGCATATCCGTACTATGCCATATATAGGAACCCACCCCCAACCCATGGGCTGTAAATTGTCTTATAATATTTTTCATTCATTTAATCCTGTTTTATTGGTAAAAAATGATTTTGTGTCAGTCTGAGAGTCCTAGCTGAAAATGACTTTGAAAGGATAAAATGAAAGATTTCTTTTTTTTTTTTAAATGGCTGTTTTTTTCTTTTAAGGTAAGTTTTCTTTGATATATATTTTTTCATAAATCCATAGCTACAGATAAGAGGGGTATCCACATAATATTTTTCTTATTTCTCCACAAAAACATATGTTGTGGGTACTCATTAGAAGCCCCTCATTGAGGCACTTCTAATGAGCACCCACAACATGTTTTCGTGGAGAAATAAGAAAGATATCAGCATTTTTCGGAAGAAAAAAGCGCTCTATCTGTTGCTGTGATAAATCGCAATGAAAAGGTATCCATCATCCATTACAGCATGCAAATGACATTTGACTCATCGCAGCAGACATATTTTAATCACATTGTTAGTAAATGGAAGAAATAACTGTACTGGTCATAAGTTATCACAGGAAAAAAAAAAGATACTAAATTCTATAAAGTAATTTAATAGAATTTTCTTATGGGGGATTTTTAAGATATTTTATAATGAAAGAGTTATTATTATCATTTGGACTTCAACAATTAACATATACATGTACAAAATAGGAAAAGAACCATATAAGTTTTACTGCACATATTTAAAAGTACAGGATGTAATCTTCAGCTGTCCTACATGTTGCCCAATATCACTCAGTCTGTTCAGGGCTTTGTGCCACCTTACATCTAATAAATGGATATGTTGAATACCATATGTGCTCTTAGTATTGGACAGACAGTCCTGAGCTAACAATACAGATCTAGATCAGACACCACTTTACAGCTAATAAATGGATAGTGTAGAATACTGTTTAACACAAATGTATTGGACAGTCCTGAGCTAACAGTGTAGACCCAGATCAGATGCCACCTTACATCTAATAAATGGACACTGAACAATAGTCTTTATACTCAAAGTATTGGCCAGACAAATACCTGAGCATACCCTGTAGATCCAGATCAAACAACATCTTACATAGATAAATGGTTAATGTACAGAATACTGTTTTTACTAGGAGCACTGGACAGACAGTCCTGAGCTAACAGAGTAGACCTAGATCAGATGTCACCTTACATTTAATAAATGGATACTGCAGAATACCGTTTATACTCTAAGTTTTAGACAGACAGTCCTAAGCTAACAGTACCCAGATCAGCTGTCACCTTACTCTTAATAAATGGATACTGTAGAATACTGCATACACCAGACAGTCCTGAGCTTACAATATAGACCCAGATCAGACACCACCTTCATCTAATAACTAGATACTGTAGAATACCATTTAAGTTTTGGACAGACAGTCCTTAGTTTAACAGTGTAGATCCAGATCAGATGTCACATGACACCCATTCATGCCATAAGCTGTGGATTAAAATCTGTGAGATAAGGCAAAATACTAAGGGAGAATTGACAAAATTCTGTGAGATTTTCTTAAACATCACTTTGGTGTTCCCACAATATAGTCTTAAATCTTATTTTTTCATGTGAGAAACTTCTGAAAACCACAACAGTGTGTGATTTATGTTTATTTCTTCATAAAATCTGTTGTAACATGGTCTGAAAATTCTGTGAGATTGGAATTTTTTTATGGGAATCGCCTTCCAGATGGGCCAAATTCTGTGAGATTTTATCTCACAGTGTGAGATATGGCATGTATGTACACCTAATAAATAGATACTGTAGAATACTGTATACTCAGGACAGTCCTGAGCTAACAGTGTAGATCCAGATCAGACCCCATCTTACAGCTAAAAAATGGATACTGTAGAAAACTGTTTTTATTCAATGTACATTCTTATATTGTGAATTTAATGTAGTGGCTGGAGTGCATGAACTGAACAAGACTGCCTGCTTGGTTCAGTAGGAAGAGCACCTGACTAGTGTTACGGGGTTGTTGCCAACTTGTTGGCGGGTCTTAGCTCCGGTATTCATTGTTTCCTCTCTTGTTCACATTACTGATATCAGATTTAGTAAACAGGTGTGTACCAAATGCAAGCAATTGGGGGTTGCAGACCAGATACCTTCAGGACATCAGGCTGGTACCTGAATCCTAAATGTTATGAGGAGTGTAGTGGCTCGAGTCCATGGACAGAGGAGGACCACCCTTGTACCTCAGTAGGTTCAGCACCTGTCTAGTAGTCTTGCCAATGATGATCGATTATAATTATTCAGCAATCTCTTTTGCCTCTTGTGACTGAAGATCGGAAAGATCTTTTATAGTCAACTAATCGGATTTTTTTTTTTTTTTTTTTTTTTTTTTTTTTTTGAAACAAATATATTTTTCTCACTTTTTTTTTTCATAGGCAAGTCATCAATAAATGAAGTTCAGAGCTGTCTGTTAGGGTCATTCTAGATTTATGGTCAATAAAAGTGAAAAGATTTGATAAAAAAGCCTTAAAAAAAGTTAACCCAAAAGAACTAATGTTGTAGGTACTCATTTGAAGCACCTTGCAGAGGCACTTCTAATGAGTACCAACAACATTGTATGTTTTCATGGCGAAATAAGAAAAATATTACCTGGATACCCCTCTTATTGATCTGGAGCAATGACTAGGTACCTGGAAGATGGCTGAATTAAGAGTGAATATATTTTCTACAAGTCAATTATTACTCAATGATCAGTCGGTTTTACAAAACCGATGATCAACAATGAAATTCTGCTGATTCCCAACACTACTGTCTAATGAAATGGGGATCATGGGTTCAAGTCCTGCCTTAGGCAAGCAGTCTTCCTTTCATTTTTACTTTATTATAAGAATATTGCAATTCACTTGCAATTTTTTATCTGTAGACCTGTACTGTTTTTAGCTCGAATTTTCAATTTTGTTTTCCATGTAGACCCTTTAACATGTTCAATAATCAATATTAAAATAAACTTAGGAGGAGAACTCGAATCCGCGACCCTATGGCTGCAAATCAGGTGCTCTACCAACTGAGCTAATCAGGCTGACAGTCCAGGTCCATATGGAGACTTTTGAAATGGGGAGGGGGGTGGAATTTTAGGTATTCTGAAAACAGGGATGCAAATGCTTCTTGAAAATGCCAATTTGGGGCCAAAATTAGGGCTATATAGTGTATTTAGGTTTGAAAACTGCATGATTTTGAAGTAATTCTCCAGAAAAGAGGGTGCGTTTATACCCCTCGAACACCCTTGCATACGGGCCTGCAGTCTCACCAATTACTACACTCCTCTCCCTTTAACAGTGTTTACGGTAACTTACATGTGCCAGACATCAACTGAACACACTAACAGTGCCTAGCTTTTCTCCACACTCACAAGTACCTCATTTCCATTGAAGCAACTTAAGGAGGGGGAAAGGTATGCCTAATGCAGAATTTAAATTGCAATCTCCTGCTTGTAAGTCAGGTGCTCTACCAACTGTCTGATGTACCAGGCTGGCCTACAGTTTTGGCAATCACACAATAGCTTACCTTCTGCTGTCAAAATCACAAGTGTTCCAGGTCAGTACTTCCAACGATGTTTCATCCATCATGCTAAACATTTCTGCATGTACAAGTTATACCGCGTCGAACCCCACAGTTGTGCGTTCAGTAAATATAGTCATTCAACGTGTACGAATCCTAATACTGTAACAACATCGCTGGTAACGCAGCCAGTTCCACGATTTCCCAAATTCTGTTCATTTTTATGCAGCTGTCTGATCATAAAGTACATAAGAAAAACATAACTACATTTCTGTAGGTATCAAACCGTAAGCTGGTACGTAAACAGTCGCACACGGCGAATATGAATGCACGTTTTCGTTCTTCACGCCGTATGTCAACAGATATTAAAAATAACACAGGTGTCGAAGCAAGACAAATACCTCCATAATTCATCTGGGTATTCTAAATTCAAACGCAGCACGGAGAAAAGAAAAAAATACTTTATATAGACAACAGCAAAATAGGAAGTCAATTGGGGCAGATAAATTCTGACAAATCTCACGCCTTTTCTCCCACCTGATATCCGCTTCCGTTGCGCATGCGTTCTGAAACATCTCATGTTCTTAAACATCTTATGCGACACCGGTATTCAACACTATCGGGTTTATTTATTCTCGACTCGTTAGCTTGTATAATCTTCTGGAAACACACACGCGACGTCAGAGCAGAATCTTAACTGTTTGCCACTCATCGAGCAACATTTAGACACACAGTGGATATCTTAACAGTTTAGGACAAGTATATTAAAGAGTTTAGGTGTTCCATAAAAAAGGTAAGAGAAAAGTCCAGGGAGTGCCACAATCACAAACCGCAGCTTAGGGTAAATACGGCAGTGTCATTTTAAGGTTGGCACAATCGACTCTTCATTACCAACGTGGAAGCTACGACGATTTTCCAGTGCAGCCTGTGTCCATAGTAGATATTTTTCATATGTTTCTCTGTTTTATACCGCTAAAATCGAGTTTTCATAGACACCAAAGGGGTCGTTATAAGGAACATTACTGTACATCCAGCCGATGCTTGTTTCGATTTTGTTTCCAGGAAGCTTATATATTCATGAGGGAGACGCTATATATGACTTCCAGTTTGGTTATTCAGTACGCCAAGCATCTTCAGAAAAAAGGTTCTACATTAAAAGGAAAAATATTGCTCCCTATGATAGGAAATTCTTTCCTTTTAGATTAGGTCCTTTTCAGAAGGGATGCAAACAATTTTAACGGTAGCCTGTCCCAAAATTGTATAAATTCCCCGCAACCAAAAGCATTGGTAAGATTCGAATTCGTCTGTGAAAGCGTAAGCAAGCACTCATCAAGCGCAAGTTAAGAGCATTCCCAGTAAGCATTCTTTATAAATTTATAGCGGGCCGTTATCGGCCCGTCAGCTACTCTGACGGGCCGATAACGGACTGCTATAGATTTATAAAGAATGCTAGCTGGGTTCTTGATAATGCATGCGCCTGTAAAGCCTCATCCGGGTCTTTGAGGTCCATTGATACAGTCCACTGTATTCAGTAACGGCAAGCAAACAACAGAAATCCATACCAGACTGCGCAGACAACTTGACCTCCATGTTTGCCTCGAAGACATCATGGTGTAGGTTTGCGCACATAATATGACATCAGAACTTAAAACACGTTTTGTACACGTGTGTCAAGAGACTAACCAGGAAATACGCTGAACTAGGCTAGGAAAATATTACGACTTTGTACAAAACAGATGAACGATTGTTTTGGCAAAGCAACCAATTCTCTCTTCCCCATCAAGATAATCAAAATGCTATGCGTAATTCATTTATCACAACAAGACAACGAACAGCACGAAACATAAAAAGCCCCACAAAAGCAGCCTAATAGCCACAAAAAGTACAACCAACACAAGAACATCCTCCTTAGAAGCGTTAGTAGAATGGATTATACCCAGCTAGCATTCTACGTAAATCTACATCGGGCCGTCATCGGCCCGTCAGCTACGCTGACGGGCCGATGACGGCCCGATATAGATTTACGTAGAATGCTGACTGGGTAGGCACTCTGTCCGCAATCAAACTGTGCGTATGCATACATATAATATGCTTTGCGTATCTTTTCTTTTTGTTTCTTTTGTTTAGTACGAGAACAGAATACTGTTCGACATTGTGTTAAATCTACTTGAAGATCACCCCTTTCTTTCTTTCTGCGCAACATGCAGCTGTCTGTTGGTATTTAAATTTATTTAATCAAATACTATGTAAACTGTTTCTTCGAAAACATGAGACATATCAAATCTTACAATTTACACGTTTATAATCTTTTTTTGCTTTTTCAACAAAGAGGTAACACGTCGTATTTAGTTTTATTATTCGGACAGTCAGGCCTCCGCAAACAGTATAAACCTAGACATGTGCCGCTAAACGCAGCGTCCGATCTGGGTTTACACATTTTGCCACTTGAACACATCAACAGGTGGTAAAATTGGAGTATTCAACTTTTAGAAAAAATATGGAAAGGTTTTAAGGTACCATGTACTTAGAGAAAATATCTAACGCGACATTTACGAAGGTAAGTAGGGCTGACGTCTAAGGTAAATGTCGATTACAGAAATATTACGAACGTAGATTGATGGCTGATGTAATTAAGTTATACTGATGTCTATTACAGCAACAAATGTAACCGACATGAAGTCAGCATGAATACGTGCTGACATTAATGAATAAACGCTGTTTAGCTTTGACCACTCTATGTGCCAGTTCTGCAGACGACAAACTGATGTTTTTTTTTCGGGGTTTTCTTAAAGAGCAGGAATTGACATTTCGTGCAAATTGTCTCAAATAGAGACAATTTGCATGAAATGTCAGACATCTGTTTTCCTGGAAATATATGAAAAAAAAGTTCAGTATGTCTTTTGCTGTCAATTTTACCCAGCTTGTTAAGCGTTAACAAAGGTGCGTGCAATAATGAAACTAGTCTCTGAATAGTATGCTGCTTGGGTAGTTCGTTTATAACATACCTAATATAAAGACATCTTTGACTGGTATCGGAGGTTTCATATAGGTCACGGGCTATTCATATTAAGTTCCATATTAAGTAGTCACATCTAATGTTTTGCCTATTTCTGTATGTTTTTGTTTGCGTTAATGCCAAAATTCAACAAAATATAAGTAATTCAGATAAATCTGCAGTAGATATTAGCAATTTGCATAATTCGAGTGTTTGCATTAATATGAAAGTAGAAACACAGCTGGGGTACAAATTTCCCTTACATCTGCCGTTATATGTCTACAAGATCGGTATCAGTGTTTACAAAGATGCGTAAACCGACAACAAGAAAATAGAGGGACTGCTGTCAGACAGGTATCGGGTATTGACCATTTGAACATAAAACATGAATGCTGTGGGCTGTAGTGCATTTGAAAATCTATTTTGACTTTCTTTTCCTAAACTTCAAGTGCAGTTGACTCTTAACATGATAGGAAGCATTGAGGTGACTTGTAGATAAAAGTTAGCTAAAATCGTTCCAATCAGTTATCCAAGATGGCTGCCACAGACGCAATCTTGATACTGTAATTAGTAATTTTTATCCTTTACTGAAAAACATAATTACTGGAAATTCATAGGAAGTATCGAGGTGACTCGTAGATTAAAAATAGCTGAACTAGTACGAATTTGAAATCCAAGATGGCCGCCATTCTGAAAACTCATTTTGAATTTCGACTGAACTGAAAGGCCAATTGGCTCCAAAATTTGGTAGGAAGTACCAGAGAATTTGTAGATCAAAAACCTATTTAAAACTTCTCCTGAACGGAAAGGTCAATGGACTAGGTAGGAAGTATCAGAGCGACTTGTACTTTACCATAGTGCAGATTATATTTCATTTCCTTTGGGATCATTGGGCTAATTGTGGAATCTTTGAAAATGGAGTTCTGCTCATGCATACGCTAGAGGGCGTAAGCAGTGTTGCAAACTTCATTACTGCTTATGAAGAGTCTCAATAAAACCGAGACTCCAATTTTCTTATCTGTAGTGTGTTCTTTGTTTCCAAAGGCAATCTTTTTTGACATTTATTGTAGATGGAAAATAGCCAAAACCATTCCCATCGCAATATTACGATGGCCGCCACGGCAGCCATCATGGAAATCTATTTTGAACTTCCTCTTCTGAACCGAAAGTCCAACTGACTCAAAATATAGTAGAAAGTGTCGGGGTGGCTTGTAGATCAAGAATAGTTAAAAGCGTTCCAAAAGGAAATTCAAGATGGCCGCCACGATCGTCAAATTTCGTGATTCTACTCCTGTACCAAAAAGCCAGTGGACTCGAAAACTTCATTGCAAGTATCAAGGTGACTTGTTCTTTACAAGTATCAAGGTGGCTTGTTCAGATTGGAAATCCAAGATCACCCTTCGTCGCCATCTTGAAAAATTATTTTGAAGTTCTCCGTAACCGAAAGGCTAATTAACTCTAAACTTCGTAGGAAGTATCGGGGCGATTTGTAAATCAAAGATACCTAAAATCCACCACCGCCATCTTTAAAATATTTTTAAAGTTCTTCTCCTGCACGGAATAGCCAATTGATTCAAAGTTTGGTAAGAAGTATCAGAGCTAAAATCGTTTCGATCAGAAATCAAGGATGGCAGCCACGGCCACCATCTTGAAAATGTCCTGAAAATGTATTTTGAGCTTCTTCTCCTGAACCGAAAGTCCGATTTACAGGAAACCTTGTTGGAAATATCGTGGTGACTTGTAGATCAAAAATAGCTAACATTGTTGAGATATGAAGGCGAAGATGGCCGCCAGGGCCGCCATCTTGAAAATGAATTTTGACTTACTTCTTCTGAACCCAAAGGCAAATTGCCTTGAGACTTGATAGACAGTATTGTGATGATGTGTAGATCAAACAGAGTTTAAGTCTTTCTGATGGGGAATCCAATGTTGCATTGGGCAAGTTGTTCCAGGTGAGCTTTTATTTGCCCTAAGGGCCTCTAGTTATTATTTACTTTTTATTTATTCTATTGTTTCTTTTTCGTTTTGCTTTTAATCGTTATTTGCAGAATACTTTAATGAATTAAATGGATTTATAGCACGATTCTAGACACTGATATAGTTTTTGTCACTGTACAGTTGCCAATCTGTTCTGTCCGTCGAATGGTATACCATTTGTGGAGCGGATAACCTTAATATACCTTATAATACATTATGCATCTTTAAATGACTTATTTCTTGTTTTTTTATTACAATGTTTTCATTTGTAAGATGATATCTCATTACGAAAACACGCCTATTCAAATATATAGAAAATTTCTCCTCAAAACACCGACAATTTTTCAGGTAAAAAACTCTGATATTTTTTCATATTTCTGCTCAAAACATAGATTGTGGGTACTCGTTAGAACCGCCTCGGCGAGGCGGTTATAACGAGTACCCACAATCTACGTTTTTGAGCAAAAATAAGAAAAATAATGTATACCCCTGTAAACCCCCGTTTTACTATATAAAAGTGGGGTTTAAGGGGGTCAAAATTATATAGGCATGTTTTCGTGATGTACTAAGCCTATGCGTCAAGGCCATACATACAATGACTTATTCAGAAGCTTCGTCAAATATATCTAATATTCTATTTATACGATTAGTATGCTGATTAGCCTCTTCCCTGTTTATTCCCTATATTAAAAATAAGAATTTCTTTTGTATCGTTTGTATATGTATTCTTGATAATCCATTACGAAAACATGCTTATTCAAACATATAGAAAATTTCACCTCCAAAAACTAAAAAATTGCAGATAAAAAAAAACTGATATTTATTTCAAATTTCTATTCAAAACATAGATTGCGGGTACTCGTTAGAACCGCCTCGGCGAGGCGGTTCTAACGAGTACCCACAATCTATGTTTTTGAGCAGAAATAAGAAAAATATTGTATACCCCTGTAAACCCCAGTTTTACTGTATAAAAGTGGGGTTTAAGGGAGTCAAAACTATATAGGCGTGTTTTCGTGATGATTGGTTCAGTTGTTGGATTAGTGAAATGATTTTAGGGCAGGACCATCGCATATGTGCGATTGTTTCTTCTTGATGACAAAAGTATGTGCGATGGTGAAGTATGTGCGATGGTTTCTTCCTGATGACAGAAGTAACAATTGGGATATACATGTACAACTGCCTTAACATTATATAGTATTTTTGGCGGAACCTGTTGTATGGCTTTCGACATTTTTTGGAAAGAAGTTTTTCGCTTGGTATTTTATTCTACATGAAAATTGTTGCACATTCACAATTTTAAATTATTGAAGTAACTGAAATTTATATTGTTGCAAGCAGTGAAATTACTGTATATCAGAAATAAATAAAAATGATACTTTCACATGTGAAAGGATATGATATTTTCATATGTGAAAAATAACATGGTCGTGTTATTTTCACTCTTCATTTCGGATTACTTCGGTTGTCTTTATTGTTTCCCTTATAGATGCCGATCCCACTTCGATTTTTTGAACTGCTCTAACTTCTGTTTCTGAATAAAACTATCAAGTTTTGGTATTCATTTTCTTTATTAGAATGTAAGGAACATTTTTGTAACAAGATAACTTTGATCTGCCGAACATTTTTGTTTTTGTCTATCCAGCGCTTCACATGTTATGGATTAAACATCGACGCCACTGATAACGATCATGTTTAGCTTCGCGACGTAAATTATGACGTCAGAAGCACGCATTGGCGTGAATACAATACAATAAAAAGAAAATTTACCCTTTCTTCAGTGAATACCATAGATATTTTTGCCTAGTGTAATGAAAACATTAAAATTTTCACTCATGCTTTGCACTCGTGTAAATAATGATGTTTTCATTACACTCGATGAAAATATTTATGGTATTCACACAAAAGAGTAAATATCCTCTATATATTCTGAATGCCTGGGTAGATATATATGATATTTGGACTGTTGCTAGTTACTGTTACAATGAGTCGCAGCCTCAGACATTACGAAAACACGCCTATTCAAATATAGAAAATTTCGCCTCCAAAATCTAAAAATTTTTACATACAAAAACTCTGATATTTTTCATATTTCTGCTCTAAACATAGATTGTTGGGGGTTTAAAGGGGTCAAAATTACATAGGCGTGTTTTCGTGATGTAACCGTACCTTCAGCCATGTGCGTCCAGCAAAGATTCAGATCAGCATGTGCAATCGCGCAGTTTGATCTGACCCATCACAGGTCGCATTTGGAATAGCCAAGGATTAAAAGTTTCTCCAAGCGGCCAACAGATACACTTATCAGACTGCACGACCGCGCAGGTGGATTTGAATCTTTGTGAAGCGCGCGACAGAAGGTATGCTTTCTCAAAGTGCGGTGCAAATTGATTTGTTACGTGCGCGACCGACGCGCACTCGGTGTCCTGTAACCTTGCAATCACGGTTATCGACTCAGGCCTTGTTTATAGAATAAGCACGTACACGTGTATCCTAAGACAAGTCTTGATTTACTAGGGGCATTTCCTTCTCTTGTTGAAACGGAAGCTACATATGCACAGCTGAAACAGTCACACAGAAATGATTCTGCCGCAACGTAAAAAAACGTACCTCTGAACATGTGCGCAGACGAAACATTCAGATCAGCCTGCGCATTTGCGCAGTCAGATCAAATTCTTCACTCGGCATACAGTCGACCATGGAAGTTCGTTCGAGACATGGGTAGTTCGAGCCACAGAGGATAATCATGGCATCAGTTCAGGAAGCAAATAGCGATAATTATGGAAATCTTTTCGATTTTCTACACCATGATTATATGTTTAGTACGCATAAGAATCGCCTCTATGAAGCGATTCTAATGAGTACACACAACATACAATTTCATGATAAAATAAGAAAAAATCATTAACTATTTGTTTTCTTGAGCTATTGAAAGAATTTTGTAGGGACTGAAAAAAGAGTTCGAACCATCCACGGTAAACGAGCCATCCGCGTTCGAGCCATTGAGGTTATACTCGTACTGTATTTTGGATAGCCAAGGATACAAAGCTTCATGCGGACAATGACTACTGATGAGACTGCGCAGATTGGTTGAGTATTCGTTAGGCGGTACGTTCAGACGGTACGTTTTCTTACGTTAGTGCTCATTTCTAGCAAGTCATAGCGAAAACACGCCTATATAATTTTGACCCCTTTTCATGGGGTATACATTACATTTGTATGTTTCTTATTTTGCTAAACAAACATATTAATTGTGGATATTCGTTAGAACCGCTTCGCCGAGACGGTTCTAACGAATACCAACAATATATGTTTTAAGCAAAAATATGGAAAATATCAGAATTTGTATCTGAAAACTTTCCTGTTTTGGTTGTAAACAGATTTTCATTATCGACTCGAACTCCAAGCTGAACTAAATTATGTACAAGAAAGAAAAAAAAATAGTCGGTGGGATTGTTTCTTTATTTCACACTATGTTGTATCTCAAAATGTTTAGCTATCGCAATAGTGTAAGGTACTTGTTTGCCTAGGATGATACTTAAGGGGAAGGGATACACTTTAAGTAGCGGTAATTTTGTCAAAATCGTTTTACCTCCATTCTGCAATGCGTGTACCCAAGAAGGAAAGAATTTGATCTCGAGTCCATTCGAAAAGGAAACAGTTTGCTGCCCTTGGGAGCAAAGTTTGTACTTTTAAAGTGGACCCTTTTTCAGAACGGCTTTTGTGTGCAGATAAGGAAACAGGAAATCACAAATAATAGTTGCCCCTTCCCCTCCACCTTGTAAAAAGAGGAAAATCTACCAAGTATATGGGTCCCCTTCAGCTTTTTGGTTTGTTCATATTTGCATTGTGTGTGGCATATATTCAAGCAACGCGCTATTTAATTCGCTTTCCTATTATATATTGTCATCACGGACAATCAGCATATATTGAAAAAAAAAAAAAAAAAAAAAAAAAAACTAAAGAAAAGAAACGCAAGAGCGAATTTCCTTAGAGACATAAATAAACCAACACATTTATCATCATCTGCACTATTTCCATTCTGCTTGAAATGAGAACACATAAATCTCACACAAGTTGCGTTACGCGACAAAAGAGCTAACGGCATTTAATGATCTCAAAGTCTAAGGACAGATAGCCTGATGAACATTTTCTTCTTTTTATCAACAGAACAATGCATAACTGTTTGTTTTTTTTTCTAAGCGAATAATTAATATCCATATCAGGCTCATCAGGCTGTGAGATGCCCAAGCTAATCTGGCTCTTCTCTATTCGAATATTATCCGGAAACATTTTGTCTCCGGTTTAGCTAAACGTATGCAGTTCAGATTGATCACATGTAAATTCAGAAATACTACCTCAAAGATGTGCCTCTTATAGACTCGCAAGATGTACAAAATTTTGCATTTTTCGTACAAGCAGCGTTTATTTCACGATTTATCATATGTAGGCCGCGTAAAGCGGAAAAGTGCCTTCGAGTACGTGCAAAATCTACGTAGTCACACCATCCTGTCATGCGCAAAATCAAATCCGGGCATTTGCTAGCCATTGAAACATTTTATAGAATCCAATGATTCTTCATGCAGACAGCGAAGTCCCTGATTAGACTGCGCGGATGAGCAGTCTGATCTGGGCCTTGGCTGTCTACATACGCCCCAAAATATGTTTTCGCACGGCGCGGTCCATATGGTGCTAAAGAAACACATTTACTTTTTGAGAACTCATCTATTCTTTTCCAGCTTCAGAACTAATATGTAAATGCCTTGTGTCGATTTCCGTTTTCTTCTGATTGCATTTCTCTATGCATATAAGCACGCTTTTGCAGCGAATTCGTTTGCTGTTGTTTTTGCTGCATTTAAACCTGAATTCATCACTTTATACAATCAATTTTGAAAGCACCGCTTTCTTGTGCTACCAGAATTTGGCTAAAACGTAGTCCCAAATCAGACGCTGGAGAACGGTTAAAGATCATTCATTAATGTACATATTTAAATTGCTCATTCTAAATTTTAAGATAGAATGATGCAATCCCCCTCCCTCCACCGCCCCCCCCCCCCCCCCCCACACACACATGCATGCATTTTTCAAGCGTAACAGCAATGTTATACACTGCTCTTGTATAACGGTTAACATTTTTTCAAAGATTGTTTAAATTGTTCTGGAAAATAAGACTCCCTAAAAGTCTTGATAAATGTTTTAACTAGATAATCATTAACCTCTGGTCTGTTTCTTTGAGTTAAGATTAAAGGCCCTTTCAACAAGACTTAAGTTATGCCCAGCCGTCCATCGGAAAGAGGTGGAAATAAAAGACGAATAGGACTCAGATAAGAAAAAAAGCCTGACATTCCATGTTGCTGAAGCGCCTTCAGTTCAACTATCACAAAAACACGCTTATATAATTTTGACCCCCTTAAACCCCACTTTTATAAAGTAAAACTGGGATTTACAGGCATATCATTATTTTTCATATTTTGCTAAAAACAAACATGGTGGGTACTCATTAGAACCGCCTCGGTGAAGCGGTTCTAATGAGTACCCACAAATTATGTTTTGAGAAGAAATATGAAAAATATCAAAACATTTTTAATCGAAAATTTACCTTTTTTGGTTGTAAAAATTTCAATATATTTGAATAGGCGTGTTTTCGTAATGTGTTTTATGATAATCAAATGTCGTCGATAAAGTTTTAAAAATGGCTTACAAAGTTTGACACCTTTAGCTCTGTTAAGAAGTTTCACAGTCAGGGCTTTATCCCAAGTGTTGGTCATTAACGTGAGAATAACACTGAAGTGAGAAATATATGGGCCACGCCATGCGACGTGTTGTCGGGCATATGCGGACAACGAAGGCCCAGAGCAGCCTGTCTTTGAGCGAAGTCTGATCAGGGCCGTCACTGTCCGCTAACAGAACCATTGGATACTGCAGAAAGTATGAATGGAGGGCAATGTCCGGGATGATATTTGCGCATGTGCAGGATGATCAGTATGCGCATTTTATGCATACTAGAAGGCACCTTTCTTTGTGGAGATAGGGAAATTACACATGCAAACGTTAAAAATGATCCATTTTTGATAGTCTACAATGCATGCCATTAAACAGATTTAAGTCCAAATAGGCCGCGCCGAGCGAAAATGTGTCTTCGAGCATTCGCAAAATGCACAGATTCAGAATCATCCCACGCATGCGTAAAGTATCATCCAGCATTTGCTCTTCCTTGATACATTCTATAGAGTCCTGGTTCTGTTAGCGGACAGGGCTGTCCGCATATGCCAGAAGACACGTTTTCTATTTGTAGTTTAACACTCGCCATGAATATGATCTATTAGAGAGCACGCAGCAAATACTCAACGTCGTTTCGAAGTCATAGAAGGGACAGTAATGTTTAAATGACGATGTATGTTTACGGAGAATATCACCACAATAATCTCCACCAGTACAGACTTTTTAGCATCGCGATTACCTCGCTTGGGGAAGAGAGAGCTAATCTTAGTGCTTTTCGTACGTTTGTTCGATTTATGCTTGTTTGGTTTTGTCGGTTTTCTCTTCCTCTTGGTGTCTGGGAAGGGCTGCGGTTTGTGCTCTTACCCTTTTTTACAGAGAGAAATAATACCATAGAAAAGGCGCCAGCATTTTAGCAATAACAGATTCCCAGTTGAGACATCAAATACAAATGTAAGACTACCCAGGAAATGTCACCGTCGCAAAACCCAGACTTTCTAATTAAATAGTATACTCTTTCTCTGAATGTTAAGTAAAACACAAAGGGCAAAGCGTAGTGATCTTTCAAGGTTCTAGACGTGTCTGTGATGTTTCCATAAAGATATGGGCCGTGCAAAAACGTGTTGGACATATGCAGTCTGATCAGGGCCTAATATATATGATACTTTGCGCATACACAGGCAGATCTGAATCTGCAGAATTTGTGCATGTTTGAAGGCGCATATTCGCTTGACGCAGCCCGTATAATATTCGGATAAAAAGCTAAGGGAAATGTATACACCTCAAAGTGTTTGCCGCCATTTTGTAACGAGACACAGGTTCTGCAATTAGAAGTTTCTTTCGCAGTATTTAAACACTTCCATCTCTGAGTTTCAGAAGTGGACTCCTTTGTCCCTAAAGCTTCATATTCCTCAAAAAATAGACATTTTATTATCCAAGAAAGGTTTAATAAATTGATAAATGGTATGAATGTAATCATAAAATGTGGCACCTGACAGCCTGTAAAATTTCAGTTAGTCTCTCGTTCTTGAACATTTAATTTTTGACCCGGTTCAAAAATAAAAGGCTAGCTGAAATTTTACGGGATTGTCAGATGCCATATTTTATGATCGTATTGTACTATTTATCAAACCTTTCTTGGATAAAAATATCTTTTTTGTTAAGAATATAGAGCCTTTAAATTTGGATATGCACATTGGTGCAAACAGTGGCCTCAGTCTAATTGTATCTATTATTGATCATTGTCGTCCTTTCTACTGATCCATTTATTAGTCTAAAATCAAAAGCAGATTTGCAAATAGTGAAGATCTTGGTGAGATGGCTCGTTAAGAGACTTCTCATCTGGATCTACACTGTTTGCATGTGTGTCTGTTTTTGTCTGCAGGACGGAAAGGGTCAAACCCGTTCACAAACTAGGCTATTTCTAAAAGACAGGTCCTGCTACTAGAGGCAAAATATTCTTCTCTTAAAGAGTAGCCTAAATGAGAAGAGAGACTGACATATCTAAGAGTTAATTGCATAGAAGATGCCTCACTGACGGTAGATATCAGTCTATGCATTTCGGCTCGTAAAGACACCAGCTGTCTAGTAATGGGGGAAACCAGAGTAGTTGTCGACAGATTGGTAGGGAAATACACTGTCAAATCACCACAACCCGTAAGGTGACAGCCAAGTGACTTAGTCCTTACCGGCAGGTTATCTAATGTAATTGTTTTACCACACAATAGTTTTTTAGCGACGCTATCGTCATTCGAGCGGAGAGCCAACCCAGCAGACACATGGCGTTTATACGACAAAGCATCAACCCCGATGCAACGCTGCATCGACGTTGAAACAACTTTGTCTAAACGTTGTGTGCCCGCGGGGAAACGGCCTCCCGACTGAAATATCCATTAAACTTAACCTTGATCCTGCTGAATCCATCCGTATATGCCATGCCTTTGTTAACAGCGTAGATCCCAATTTGCACTGTTTGTCTTTAAGTAGGTGGATTTATATTAACAATCAGGATCAAGTAATCTGATTGGCTGAAAAGTAGAAGTGAGCATGCCATTTTAATTCATTCAGCTTGGCAAGGGTTAAGTAGAAAAGTATAAGTGAAGATACACAGAGAATGCCACAGTCATGAAGGACAGCCCTCCCGAGGCACTAAAGAAAGGGGCTGTGAGGAACAAAAAAAAGGACACTCCAAATGCCACATATGAAATCATAGACGCACAAACTAGTAGCTGCAATAGAGAAACCGCTTGGAACGGTAAGAAAGAAAACTACTTAGGGACTTAACCCATTTATGCATTGCGTCCATAAAAGGGACATTTGTAAACAGTGTTGACCCAGATGAGACGCCGCAGAACGCGGATTCTTATCAGGGTCTACACCATTTGCATTTAATACAGAAATTTCTATAAAGCATGGTAATAATAAAAACTAATCAGACATCCCTTAAACTGTAAATGGACTGGGCCAAATAGTTAAGATAAAAGAGTCCACTCGGCATAAAAGGGTTAAACAAGTTTCACTCGCGTAAACACCGCGCCCTAATCTCCTGATATAGCTCCAAATATGATTAAATAATACAAACATAAGGAAAAGATGGCCATAATGTTAACATCACGCCAACCATTACGAAAACATGCCTATTCAAATATACTGGAAATTTTACTACCAAAAAATGAAAAATTTTCAGAAAAAAAATTCTAATATTTTTTTTTACATTTCTGCTCAAAACATAGATTGTGGGTACTCGTTAGAACCGCCTCGTCGAGGCGGTTCTAACGAGTATCCACAATCTATGTTTTTGAACAGAAATAAGAAAAATAATGCATACCCTTGTTAACCCCAGTTTTACTACATAAAAGTGGGGTTTAAGGGGGTCAAAATTGTATAGGCATGTTTTCGTGATGTAAACAGTAAACAATGTGGGCAGCCATACAGCGGGTGAATACAATGCTAGAATTACAACGAAGATTATCCGAATTAACGCCTTGGAACGAACAGCAGTATAAACTACTGGGGCTTAAACTAGTTTTAATCGCGCGAAACCTCGCTCTTAATTCTAAAAGTAACATTCTCCTGGAGTTCCGATATTATTGTAATGGAACAGCAGGAGACCCACTTTCTGACAGCAATATAAAGCACACGTAATGTCAAAAGGTTAAAGCACACGTAATGCCAAAAGGTTATTCTTAGGTAAAAAAAACTAGAAAACAAATGAGCATCCGTATTTATGACATGTGCGCCTAATGATGACTCAAGTCAGTCCTCACATCCACGCAATTTCATCAGAGTCTACGTTGTCCGTATGAAGAAACTTTCCATGTTTGGCTAGCCAAAATGCGCCCAGTGAAATTTTCTGACTGTCCGAAGATACGCTTTCTGATGTTGCAGCTCAAATGAATTCCCCTTGGCTGTGATCTATACAGAAATTAAGACTGTAGATTCATAGTAGTGCTAAACCAGAGACAATGTTCTCTTAACCTAGCAATGATTTATATTAGGAATATTATACAGTCACTGATTCTAACAAATATAAGGAAATACTCAAAACCATTGACTAATTCTCTTTTCATACATACTTTATTTAAGGAGAATAGGTACACTTCCAAGGAAGGTAATTCTTTAATTTTGTCCTCTCTTCTAAAAAGGGATCTACTCTATAAGGAATGAATTCGCTCCCAGTGGTGCAAACTCCATTCGTTTTAGAGAAGGATTGTTTTTTAGGGACCATCCTGCAAGAAAAGCATACAGGAAATCAAAAATATTGTCTCCTCTTTCAACAGTGGAAATAAATCTACCAAGTATTTAGAACTCCGTTCACTTTAAAAGTTTATTGGCGATGGTTTGCAAACAACACAGTTATACTACATCAAACTGCATGTAACATAGTTGAATAAACGTAAAAAAGATTGCTTTTGGAAACAAAAAACACACTACGGATTAGAAAATGGGAGTCTCGGTTTTATTGAGAAACTTGTTCTAGGATAACAAAATCAGAGAAGTTTTGGTGTTTAGTGATCGAGTTTTTTGTTTACGAACTTATCTGTAATGTATCGTCCATTGGTAATATCAGTTGCGTCATCATTATCACATAACTCGGGTTATTTACTGAATTAATTCCTCTTCATATTTCTGGCATGGAACATGGAACAAATGCTCTCTGAATCTGCAAAAGCCTGCGGAAATACATTTTTTCCTTGTTACTGATTCTAATAATGCAGAAAGACAAATTTGTTGTGGTTAATTAACTGTGAAAGTTTAATGAAAACTGTGAAAGTTTAATGAACATGTATATAAAAACAGAAAACAGAAGAAAACACGGATATACTTAAAAGTTCAAAATACAACTGCAACTCCAAAACAAAACAATTCAAATAAAAAAACAACAGAAAATCATCAACGTAAAAAAGAACGGTCGGGGCATAGAAAAGGGCTCCTGCCCTGCTCCGAAAAAAATTAAGGCAGAATTCAATGTGACCCAGCCTTGACATGAGTCACATTTTGCCTTTTTAACAAACTTCACATAAAGCAGCGATTTTTGTTTTCTCTGGTTCAGTTTTATAAAACACTAAACATCATCATAATCATCAGCAGCATTATCATCATCAACAACATGGTCAACATGACTGTCATACCTGTTATCAGCAATGCTATTTAGATTGATGGCGCTAGTGAAGGACTTTGGAGATTCTGGCGCTTTTTAAGTAGGTTTGGGGAATGGAAATAATTTTGACTTTGGGTTGCACTTTCTCACTGTTTGTTTTGACTCCAATTCGGGCTTTGATTCTTCACAGGTTTTTAATTTGTTTTTACATTGCCCTTCAGTAATTGCTTGACCGCCTGGGTTTCGCTTCTTCAACTTGTCAGTTTTTATATTGTTTATACATTGCTTCATTTATTCCATTGTCAGTCTTCTCAAGCTTCAGGTGTAAAACTTTCTCCACTACATATGTTCTATTTTTAATTACTATGACCTTTTACATGGGTCTTTTGCACGAAAGCTTTCCGAAGGGTATAACTTGTCTGCTCCGATAACTTTACTGTCTGCTCCGATAACTTTACTGTATGGATCGATATCAGTTTTCTTGAAGGCTGCCGAAAAATTGCTGGATGTCATTGCCTTGGTATAGGCCTTGCAAGCTACGACAGCATACATATCAAATCTTGCGATTATCCAATGTTGTTTGCAATATTCGGAGTTGTAAAATGTCCTGAACACCAACACCTAATGACTGTAATAGATGTGGAATAAGTAGTAGGAGCACATAAAATCACTATCTTGCGTTTTGAAGGACAATCAATTACGTTTAAAAATACATGGGTGAGATAATCATCATATAGTACAAGAGTATACTAAGATGTATCTTGGTCAGTTTGTTTGAAACAAAAATAAATTATCCTTGCTCCATAACATTATAAGCTTTCAGTCATTATTTTTTCTTATTGTATGTTGTTATGTTCTCCCTGTAGACTTTTTTTTCAGAATGTTGATGAAATCAATGACAAAAAACTGAAAAAAAAAAAAAATAAATAATAAGAATAATAAGAAAACAACAGATTAAATATTTTACCAAACATATTTTCAACCCACGACATATTGTCAAGGAATTTTGAGTCAAGACAACCTGTTCATGTACGGCTTTTTTTTATGGAAATAAACTCATCAATATGTTATTCAAATTTGACTGCATGTATGCCCACTTATTTTCATTCTTATTGCTTGAAAGCATGTACTTTAATTTCATAAACCCAGTATGATACAACCAATTAAAATATTCTCAGAAAATAACAGCAGCATTGTTGTGCAAAGAAAAATTTGGGCATCACTCTGAGACAAGTGTAAAGTTCAAGTACACCGATCACTTGACTTTTTGACAAGGGCAAGGACACTACACTAGTAGAGATGACAAACGGCTTTTGGATGAATCGTCTGTTTCTTTTATTTTTTATTTATTTATTTTTTTTTTTGTTGTTGTTTGTTTTATAGTTTTATTCATTGTTTTGAAAAACGTCTACATTGTATTTTTAGACAAAATTTATTAGAACTGTATATGTATACAGTTCCTTTTTGTAAGTTTCATCCCACCCCCCAACCCCTCCCGAAAAAAACCTAAAAAAAACTATATTTTTGCATTCTTGTCTGTCTTCTTGTTGATTCAGAACGTTATCTTTCGGAAGCATCGGTGACTTTAAACAACTGAATCACGCGAACAACACGCGGAAATTAGAAAGTAAACGGATGACGCTAAACAGAGTTATTAGTTACGGGGGATATATCTAATCCGCTCATGTGGTCACCTACATACAGAATTAGACGACAGTGGCAAGCTCTTAATTG
>OZ024821.1:111052676-111135176 GCA_964016985.1 Anodontia alba | reverse complement strand
TTCCCAGAAGGAGTTTGGTGTGCAGGAAGGCAAACAGGACATCACAAAAATGAAGCATTTCTTTATATTGTATACATTAGAAGCTTATTTAAGAAAAAACTGTTACAACTTTATCAGAGAGATGATCCAGACTGTACGATAATCGTGCAAGTAACTAACTCAACAGGTTCATGCCATGGTGACAAACCGATGGTGTTTTCCTTTTTTTCTATTTTTTCTCTCTCTCTATAAAAGTGGCTTTGGCATTTCGTGCAAAATTGTCTCAATTTTGCATGAAATGTCAAAGTCTATTTTCTGCGACTTTTTCTCTCTATAAAATAGGCTTTGGCATTTCGTGCAAAATTGTCTCAATTTTGCATGAAATGTCAAAGTCTTATTTCTGCGACTTTTTCTTATGTTTTCCAATAAAATGGATTTTGATATTTCATGGAAAATTTTCTTGTCAAAGCCTATTTTCTGGGAAAAATAAGGAAAATATTTCAAAATAGCGCCTGCTGAAATTTTTCCCAGCACGCTGAGCGTTAAACATGCACTATCCATGTACCCGTCTGTTAACAAGAAGTGAAGAAGGCGAGACAAAGATGTCTCAGAAATATTGACATTACGAAGCCCTACTAGACCAACCAGCGTAAAACCGTACAAGTGACACGTCCGTAGTTGACAGGATGACACAGGCATCGACCTATAGTGAGCGACCGTAAAGGAAACATGAACTACATCTCTATGGTTTCTGTTGTTACACAAAGTCTAAGAGGGCCGGCCACAAAGTTTCAGACCCAAAGCGGCTATAAATGAACAGCAACATGAGGAACGTACTCTAAAGAAGGCATCAAATGGAGTATACATGTATATGTACTTGGATCATGGACTGCGCTGTTTGATGTAGACCTGACACATTTAAGATAACCGCATTGCAAAACAGTCGTAGGGTTTGTGAAAGGCTCCAAGTTTTCTTTTTTCTTTTTTTTTTCTTTTTATCTCAGAAAGGTTTAATAAATTGATATATGGTCTTAACACGATCATAAAATGTGGCAACTGACAGCCTGTAAAATTTCAGCAAGTCTTTCGTTTTTGAACTGGATCAAAAATGAAGTGATTTTTTATCGTATCTCTGAATTAATGTACATGTAGGGAACATTAATTCAGAGATAGGAGGATAGAAACTCAGTTAATTTCAAGAACGAGAGACTAACTGAAATTATAAAGGCTGTCAGGTGCCACATTTTATGATTGTATTAATACCATAAATCAATTTAATAAACCTTTCTTGGATAATAAATTGTTTATTCTTAGGAATATGGGTCCTTTAAGAATTTAGAAAAGCATTGTAAGGAGTCACCTGTACGAAATTAACTTATAAACACCAATATTCTGTGTAATCGGACAGGGAAGACTCCGCCCAGATTCGCGAATGCGCAAGTTGGCTTTAAATCTAGGCCTTCGCTTTTCGCTTTGTGATAAAGGCCAATGTTTGCTTTTTCAACACCATGTGGGGAAAGAAAGAACTCAATTCAGCTGACGTATCCATCCAGTCTATTCAGGGCTTCCTGTCAGCTGACAGAATCATCTGATACTTTAGAGTATAGCACAGAAGTACAAGAGTCCTGATCAGGTTGTATGGACGAACAGACTGAATTGGAATTCAGACTGAATTGGAATTCAGTGTTCTCCTATATCTACCGAAGACCAATTTTCGCGTCGCGGGGTGGTCGGGTGGTGCGAAGGTGTCGTGTATCTTACGTCACCGGGCAATCTAACTGATATTGGCTTACAGTTGGGCAAAGCCTGCTATCCTTGTAACAGGTAAGGGTATAGGTATGTGTTTTTATTTCTTCTGTTGATTAACTTTCATTCATGTTCTTCTTTCTTCCTGTCCCTCTCTTTTATCTTCTCTTCTATATCTTCTATCTCTTTTCTCCCTTTCTCTGGGAGACGACACAAAATGACCCTAAAGGATTGACGTGTGGTTAATCCCCAAACACAATCAATCATTTTTCGCATCGACCGACTTACTTCTGCACAGCAACGGACAAGTTACTTAAGGGGGCGGGGGAGGTTGGGGGTGGGGGGAGCTGGATACACTAGGAAGATTTTCATTTCATTCATGGAAAACAGCTTTTGTGACTTCCTTTTTGCTGGTACACCAAACCCCTTCTGAAAAGGGGTCTATTCTAAAAGGAAAGAATTTGCTCCCAGAGGGAGTAAATTCTTTCCTTTTAGGGTAGAGTCCTTTTCCGAAGTAGATACGAACAATAATATTTGCTCCCATTGTTTTCCTTTTAGAAGAGGCCCATTTTCAGATGAGAGCGAAAACCATTTGAAAGAGCTGTCTCCTTGAACGTGTATTAGTAACTCTTCTATAAGGTCTGAATATGTTTCATTCTCAAAGAGCATAAATACTTCTATATACGTTTACATTGCGTGAAAAGGACAAATAATACCCGGTTGTTGGAAAAGAAATTACAGATCTGATTTTATTACAGGAGTAGAATGCTTCTAGCAAGTCGTTATTAAATGTGTGGCGTATCCACGTGACTTTTGCCGATTCCTGATCAAATGGTATACATATACTCCCTACGCTATCTATGTCTCAACGGTGAATACTAGTTTAAACAAGAAACTGTTGGATAAAGCTGGTACCACAGTCAACACTATTTTAACAAACATATACATTGTATTAACAACTTCTGCTTTCGTTCTTATTCGAATATTAGTATGAATGAAAACTGTATTATTGTTTAAACTTCGTATGAGATAAATATGTCTGAATCAAAAATATATGTTACTTGCCCGTTATCCGAAAGAAGTGGCCTTTCAAGATAAAAACTGGATGCACATTTTCAGTACAGTTTAAACATTTGTAAACTATTTACAATTTATAATCCGAGAAGGCCGGGTTGTTAAAGTTAGAAGATACCGCGTCAAAAATTATACATAAAGTTACACGTATTAAAGGCCGTAAAAAGTGAACTTTACTTTTATTTAAAAACATGATTTTTTTTTACCTCTTCAAATTGTTCAAAGATTTTGATAAAGTTTGGCAGTTAAACTAATACAAACAATAATTTATCACTCTGACTCGTCCTTCAATATGACCATCGTTACTCAAAACAGAAAAAAGTCATGTCGATATTCTTAAAATTAACATATAACCAAAAGTCTACTTTTTAATTACTTCAGATTTAGCCACTCTTGTGTGCTAATCTCAGGGAGCAAGGGCGCCAGCAGTTTTACTAAATCGGGCACAGTTTACGAAGCTGCATTCATGCAACTACTCTGCTAAGTTGTACAAAACTGGGGCAAATTACTTAAGGCACACATAATTGATATCATTTTGTCAATCGGATATAGCTGCATTTCAAAATATATCAACTTACGAACTCGTAGTGTGTTCATACAAACTGTGAATCGGCCGATGGGCACTAGTGCTGTAAGGTGAATATATATACTTGGCAGATAGTTGTTTGCTGAAATCTTTACAAAGGAGATGCTTTTGTAACTTTCCGTTTGCTCTCCTTACCGAAATTCCCTTCTACACTAAAAGGAAAGAATTTGCTCCCAAATTCTTTACTTTTAGGGTAGACTCCTCCTGAAAAGAAGATGCAACATCACGAAAACATACCTATATAATTTTGACCCCATTAAACCCCAATTTTATATAGTAAAACTGGGGTTTACAGGGGTATACATTATTTTTCTTATTTCTTCCAAAAACATAAATTGTGGGTACTCGTTAGAACCGCCTCGCCGAGGCGGTTCTAACGAATACCCACAATCTATGTTTTGAGCAGAAATAAAAAAAATATCAAAATTTTTATAAAAAAAAAAAATCATTTTTTGGTGGTAGAATTTTCAATATATTTGAATAGGCTTGTTTTCGTTATATTTTTTTTTTTTTTTTTTTTTTTTTTTTTTTTTTTTTTTTTTTGCTGTTTTCTTAGTTGGAACTCATTAACAACATAACAAATTAGCAATCAAGCCAAAAGATAAAATAAAATAAAAACATGTCATAGATGAATTCTTGGAACGATAAAAGTAGGGTGAAAAAATGCCTAAAAATTACCGACGTTTCATTACAATGGCGCACTGGAAAACAATTCCAAGACGATGTTAGGAACTATTTCCTCTGCGGAGTAATCATATTCCCATTATGCTTTTTAAGACGGATTGCGGCAACTCATCACTGTCGAACTATCGTATTATTCACACAACTTGACATTAATATATATTGATATCTTGAGAATTAGATATCACTTTGTCACTTTTCGCGTTAAACCGGGACTATTTATCTTGTTTTATACACGCCGATTAAGAGGAGACTGCTTGTGTTTTTATCATTTGTATTTGGTGTGTTGTGTAGTTTCTAAATTATTCTTGGAAGCAGACGAAAACAAATCTTTTGCGACAACATGGAGAACATGAAATTACATTCATCTTTACGCACCAACACATAACGAGATTAATTTAAGCGGACTGTACACGCTTCGTTGTTTATCCGCCATTTTTACAAGAGACACTTACTTCGGTGAATTCCTGCTTGCTTTCCAGCACACCAAACCCTGTCTGAAAAAGGGTTTTACTGTAAAATGAAATATTTTTTGTTCCAATTGGCCCTATGGGAGCAAACTGCAAACCCCTTTTCAGAAGAGAGGCAAATTTGTTTTAATAGAACTGCCTCTCCTGAAGGTAAAAAGGAAATAAGATGAGTCTGTTAAGCAGAGACGAATGGCGAAAAGAGCAATGATTGATAGAGTTGGGGTTTAATGACACATCAATCCTTGTTGGTCATTTCGTGTCGTCTCCCAGAGAAAGGGAAAAAAGTGAAAGAAGCGATAGTAGGGGAGATGAAAGAGAGGGATAGGGAAGAAAGAGGGAAATGAAAGAAAGTGAAGGAACAGAAGAAATAACAACATTGCCCCTTTACCCTTACCTGCTGCAAGGACAACAGGCCTTGCGCAACTGTAAGCCGATATGAATTTGACGCCCCGGTGACAAAAGCTATAGGACACCTTCGCCTCACAAAAAAAGAGCAGTAGTCATAGCTATTGTTTATTTAGGGGAACCGGTAAACTTTCAGGTGAGACAACTCCTTCAAAATTGTTTTGTCTCCCATCTGAAAAAGGGTCTACTCTGAAAGGAAAGCATTTGCTCCCCAAATTCTTTCCTTTTAAAGTAGGGGTTGGCATGCATGAACCCAGGCAGGAAGTCATAAAATTTGTCTCCTTTGTAAAATAAATGGCAGAAAATCTTCCAGATGTATTCGGTCCTACCATATAGGCACAAATGTCGGAATACCGATGTATGCCCTTTGTGACTAGATGTGAAATAAATAAACGATAAATGCCAAGCTTTTAAAAACATTTTGGTCGGGGCACAGCATTTCCTACAAGGTTGCATGTGCGCCCGGAGAACGTTCAGATCAGCCTGCGCATCCGCACAGTCTGATCAGAATCTTCGTTGTCCGCCTGAGGACGCTTTGGATCTTTGGTTGTCCACAAAGTGCCAGGTGAAGACTGATCAGACCGCACGGATGTGCAAGCTAACCCGGGTCTTCACAAGGCGCACATGTGATCTTGTAGGAAATGCTGTGCACCGGCTCATTCTAACCAAACTAGATACCTTTGCAAACAGTGTAGATCCAGATGAGACATCTACCCCTATTTGCATCAGTCGACCTGTCCAAATTCACGGATAGAAGAGTCAGTTTAAGAAATTAAGGGATGAAACGGTTAAATATTTCATTTTATCTTGCATAAGGTACGTGCGTTCGTCTGTGTGTGTTCTGTTGTATGAATTTTTCGACAGAAGTCTGACAGATGTGTGTCTTTACGCCACACGTGTCTGTAAAACTTCCAGTTTTACAACGTATCACCTTCTAAGCCATCCTCGGTATCGCTATTCTGCCACCAAATGCTGGTCTCTCCTTTCCGCTCAAGAACGTGCGCGGCACGTGCTCGGCGTGTGCGGCTTTCAGTCTCTTCCGATAGCTGTCGCTGAATGATTGAGGGTTTGAAGAAATGTCAAGTTGCTTCTCAACGGCGGTTACACAGCAGGAAAATGAAAACAAAAGGTTAATGACGGGAATTAGATGGTCAATTATCACGCCCTGAATTCAACATTTCTAAGATTTCCGATACTTAAACGGTTGCTGGGGAGAAATGATAATATAAAAGGCGTGAAAACACGAGACTATGAAAGACTTGCTTTCAAAGGTATATTAAGTGACAGTCAGAGGTCATATTATTTAACACTTGTAGCACGCTAAACTTTAGCGGATGACAAACTGATAAAAAAAAATTTCTAAGTTTTCCAAGAAAATAGGATTTGACATTTCATGCAAATTGTCTCCTAAACAATTTGCATGAAATGTCACCACCGATTTTCTGGAAAAATAATAAAGACATTTCAAAATGTCGTCTGCCGATAATTTACCCAGCATGCTTAGAATTAATTCAGCATCAGGTGGAAGGTTGTGTCTGCTGTTGTAATTTAGTATAAAAGAACCAGATTGTAAACAATGTTGGTTGTTTCATTTGACCAACCATTGCTTGAACTTAATCATAACCCTTAAAGTGCTACATGTTGTCGCAGCTAAAGCAGGCGACATTTTGATTTTCTTTTACTTTTTTTTTTATTCATTGTAGTTTTGTATTTTTTTTTCTCAGATAAAAAATGCTTGGCATTCCATGTGAATCGTCTGCTCCATGCAGACGATTTACATGAAATACTCAGCCTCAATTTCTCTGAAAAAAGAAAATAAGTTTTGCTTAGCGCTTTAAGCATTTATTATAAATGATATTTTGGCATAAGCGAACGCATTCAACGCAGACAAGGTGTTCGCTTTCAGCTAGTATATTCTACAGTGGCAGACATTTGTCTAGAAGAAAGAACGCCCTAACCAGACTAGTATATTCTACAGTGGCAGACATTTGTCTAGAAGAAAGAACGCCCTAACCAGACTACACGGATATACTCGTACTCTGGGTTTTACTGTTTACTCACAAATGTCTGTTCGAGTATTTAGAGTTAAAAGCCTATCTATTTACCCTTTCATTTTCAGCTAGTATATTCTACAGTGGCAGACATTTGTCTAGAAGAAAGAACGCCCTAACCAGACTACACGGATATACTCGTACTCTGGGTTTTACTGTTTACTCACAAATGTCTGTTCGAGTATTTAGAGTTAAAAGCCTATCTATTTACCCTTTCATTTTCTTAGTAACGAAATAATGAAACGGTTTCTTGCGTTTTCTTTATTCATTTTAATATATTTGTTTTATGACTGGTGGAATTACTTGGGAACCATTCTGAGCCTTTTGCATTCTAATTTATAATAAACAACCTCACGAGCTCTTGCAAGATTTAATTTATTTTCCAGAAATATATCTAACTAGCTCTAATAAGGTATGCTGTAATTTGATTAAAGCGTCTTCATACCACTAGCCCATCTTTACAGCCAAGAAATCGATGCGAACAGAAAAGACTTTTCCCATTGGCTTATTGATCTCTGAAATGGCTTTGTAGTTTTTGCCTTGGCTGAAAAGGACCCCGTGGTTGCCCATTGTTTAGATGAATAAAAAATATTTGGCAAGGGAGATTTACAAGATAATGGTGCTGGAGCGAACAAAAAGCATACACAAGACAAATGATGCGAAACGCAAAACTAGCGCCCTTACGGTATATGTGAACAGCGAAGACTCAGCTCATCCTGCACATGCGCGCATTTAAATCAAGGCCTTCTTTGACTGCTTACAGGGTCGCTGGATATTGTTAAAGATATCAACGAAAAGAGAAGGCTGTGATCAGACTGCGCATCTGCGCAGTCTGATCACAGGCTTCGGTTTTCGCCCCGTGGCATATGGACCCTTTTAGTGTATTGAAATTTAAAGCTACTTTTTTTCTTCCCTGTTCGGGCACGGTTCCAACTGTTATGCTGCGGTAAAATACGGAAATCTCAAACTGATTCAGAAACATGTTTGGTTTTAGCCTGCTTGTGGCAACATAGGAAGACGACAAATGTGGGATATTTTCCTTGACAATCTAATCAAATTGTCTCCAAAGGAGACACTCTGAACAGAATGCCGTCAAGTTTTCAAGAAGTATAGATTTTAAAAAAAAACTCTAACATGCAATCTGAGATTTTTTTTTATATATATAAAGTAGTAGAGGGTAGTCGAGAAATTTTACTTTAATTCCACTAACATGTTTCATGTCTTGACTCCCTCAGCCTTGAGGTAATTGATACGGGTAAATAATCGTGTCCCGGGTACTTTGAGAGGACGAGAGCTGGCTGTAGACTTTTTATGCATTTATTTGCTAATATAACCGGGAACCAGGCTAGTAGGTTACAGTCGGGAACAAGTTTTCAAATTAACACAATATTAGACGGAATCGCAGCTGACCCACGTTGTCTCAAAGGCAATAACTCAATTCACTTATTTGGTCAGGGGTAGCCGGGGGATTAGCTTATATGCGTCATGTCTTGACTACCCCAGACTTGAGATAATTACTTAAGGTAAACACTCTTTTCCCGTGTACTTCGGGAGGACGAGAGCCGGCTGTAGATATATATATCTGTACGTATTCGCTAAGCTCCTCGGTAAACATGCTAGATTTGACAGTGATTTTTGTTGTCCTCACTACTATATATATGTTGTTGTAGGCTATAAGTAACCTTGTATTTGCTTGATGCTGAATAAATATATTGTATTGTATTGTATTGTATATATATGTTCAGCTTTACATATGTGACAGTTTAAATATTGATACACTGTTTGCCACTCACCATCACGAAAACATGCCTTTATAATTATGACCCCCTTAAACCCCACTTTTATATAGTAAAACTGGGGTTTATAGGGGTATACATTATTTTTCTTATTTCTGCTCAAAAACATAGATTGTGGGTACTCGTTAGAACCGCCTCGGCGAGGCGGTTCTAACGAGTACCCACAATGTATGTTTTGAACAAAAATATGAAAAATATCAATATTTTTCATCAGAAAATTTTCATTTTTTGGTGGTCAGATTTTCAATATATTTGAATAGGCATGTCTTCGTAATGTCCTGCAATTTTAGACACATCAACAGGAAGTAAACTGAACTTATTCAAATTTAATCCTTGTCCTGCTGAACCGGATATACTCTGCCTTTGCAAACAGTGTAGATCCAGTTCAGGAGCAAACTGACCTGGATCTGCACTGTTTGTCATTTAGTATGGTAATTTGTATCAACAACATTGGTCAAGTAATCTGATTGGCTTAATATTAGAAGTGGGGAGCATCTTAATTTATTAAGCATGGCAAGGGTTAAGGAGAATGATAGGAAGTAAAAATGTTTGATTGCTTAAATTAAATACGGTTTAAAGTGTTAGTGAGCTTTCTCTTCGAGAAGTGCCTGGTACATGCATTATATTGCACTGTAATGACAAGGAGTGGTACATGCACTGTAATGCATTGTAATGACAAAGAGTGGTAGATGCACTGTAATGACAATGTGTGGTAAATGCACTGTAATGACAAAGAGTGGTACATGCACTGTAATGACAATGTGTGGTAAATGCACTGTAATGACAAAGAGTGGTACATGCACTGTAAGGACAAAGAGTGATACATGCACTGTAATGTCAAAGAGTGCTACATGCACTGTAATGACAAAGAGTGGTACATGCACTGTAATGACAATGTGTGGTAAATGCACTGTAATGACAAAGAGTGGTACATGCACTGTAAGGACAAAGAGTGGTACATACACTGTAATGTCAAAGAGTGCTACATGCACTGTAATGACAAAGAGTGGTACATGCACTGTAATGACAATGTGTGGTAAATGCACTGTAATGACAAAGAGTGGTACATGCACTGTAAGGACAAAGAGTGGTACATGCACTGTAATGACAAAGAGTGGTATATGCACTGTAATGTCAAAGAGTGCTACATGCAGTACCTTCGTCTAAATGACATAGCCATTAATCAGGACATAGGCTGGTTCAAAATGGATGGATGGTTGGATTAATGGGTGGATGGGTGTGACACATGCATGAATTAAAATATAAGTAAAAATGATATGACTTTCGAATTGTGCGTGTGTGCGTGCGTGCGGACGGACGGACGGACGGATGGATGGATAATAGTATTTACAACTGACAAACATACATTTGTAAATGCGTGCGATATATATATTTGTCAGCTGGAATAATACTCCCCTTTAATTATAATTCCAAAACAAATTGTTGGTTTAAAATTGTAAACATTTTATCTCTATTGCCTCCTGTTCTTTGTTTTCTTGTTTTCACCTGAGAAAACTAACTGACGGTTAGAGTTTTTTCTTTATTCTCTAATATTTTTACCGTTATGATTCGATCGATTCCATTTCGCGTGATTTGACGTTCTTAAAATAAATAGGGAAATATCAAAGGAAAAACATAAAATCCTAAGGCGATATTGAAAGTGATATCGGCACTAAAACGCATGAAAAATTGTAATGAAAGCTTCTCAGAACTCGGTCCATCTGTTCTTCAATTTATAATTGATGGTTGTCTTTTAGGAGGCGTGTTAAGTTCGTGTAGATCATCATTGTAATAGCTGTGCGTATTATAACTTCTTCCCATAAACCACATGGATCAGTTGACATATGAATTAATGCAACTGTTTAACACGCCGGGAGCCTGCTGAAACTGATCGACTGGGAAAAAAGAATAATGATTTCATTATATAGTCTTTTGATAGATCTATACATTTGACCACCTTTAAGTAGCTGCGAAGGTTGCACGTCCACGCCAAATTGCACACATTGCATGCTCACACAAATATGCGCATTTATGTGTGCGAAATCTGTTAGGGTTGTGTATAGTCCACCCGCATGGTGTTTGAGCTGTTTTTATCATTATTATTTATTTATTTATTTTATTTTTCTTATGAATTGGATATGCATCGATCTTGATAATTTACTAAGGATTTTATTTATTTATTATTATTTATTTATTTAATCAGTTTAGTTAGTTAGTTACTTAGTTAGTTACTTAGTTACTTGCTTGGTTACTTACTTAGTAACTTACTTACTTACTTATTTTTTATTTATTTATTTATTTGTTTATTTATTTATTCGTCGAAATCTAAAATCGACCTAGGCAGACCGTAACCGGATAGATAAGCCTAAGCAAGCAGTGTAGACCCGCAGAACGATCAGGGTCTAAACTGTTTACCACTTAGTCAATATTTCCGAGACACATTGTCAGGTAGTCCAGTGAATGAGCTTGTTATAACATTTTCGGATAGTTTTTATAAGGAATTGAGATGTCCAAATATTTATGGTAAATACGGTAACATACACACAGTCCCAGCAAGATCAGTTTGGGCCCAATCGTTCAAAGCATCGTTAGCTTCATGAGCTCGTTAATGGCAAACTCGTTAACTGTTGTAGCTAAGGTGTTTTCAAATAAATTGATACTTTTTCTGCAAAAATGTGAGTAGCTTTTGTAATACAAAAGCTACTCACATTTTTTTCAGCAAAAAATATCAATGTATTTGCCACATTTCAAGATAGAAATTTTAATATCACAATAGCTACCGACTTCGGTAAGGTTTGAACAACTGGGCCCTGGTCTACAAGGTCCACAGAATATTATGCGCAACCGGAAAAGGGGCATTTATGCAGCATTCAATCACCGAGGGCCAGACCTGCCAGCGCATTACCACAGTCTGTTTAGGACCTTCATTTGTTAATATTTTCTACAGTATTCTATGGTTCAGTTAGTCTGGCCCCAGACCTTTTCTTTATTTTTCTTTTCTTTCTTTTTTTTTTTTTTGAGGGGACATAACACTTGTATAGCTTGTAGAATTTTTGTTTACTTCAGTCCCTTGGCTAGAAAGAAAGTTAAGCCATAGGTAACTTGAAGTTGGATTAAAGAGGATCATGATAAAAAAAATAATGTAGAGAAAGAGAAAAATAGATATAAAACAAAAACGACTGGAGCCAGTCTATGGTTCAGTATGTGGGCACAGAATCGCTTGATCAGAATGCACGTATAAGCATGCTGTAATAAACTCGTTAATGTCCTACTGCTTTTTGGTGTTTTTAACACCGAAAAATATTTTTACTGAGAATATTGTGGTCTAACAATATCTGAAATGTAAAACAAGCATAACAAACAATTGTTTAATTGTTAACCTGTGTTTATTCTTATTTTCAACAATTCCCTGAAAACAGAATTTACGCATTTTTGATGATGATGTACTCAAATATATTCTCAGGTGTTATCAGTTTTAAGTTTCATGTCAACTTCTGAAACTCTAACTAGTGTTGTATAAAATATTTATTGTAAACATTCAAATGTTCGCAGATGTTTAGATCTCTTTTCCCGACAATTACACGCGACAAATGTAAACCATACATGTAACAAATACGGCATCCTTGTTTTCAAATATGGAAAGAAAGCAAACTTGTTACAAAGATACCTCAAATATAAAAAAAAAAAAAAAAAAAAAAAAAAAAAACGAAGGGAGCTCCCTTCGTTTTTTTTTTTTTTTTTTGTTTTTTTGTTTGTTTTTTTTTTTTTTGTTTTTTTTTTTTTTGTTTTTTTTTTTGTTTTGTTTTTTTGGTTTTGGTTTTGTTTTTTTTTTTTTTTTGTTTTTTTTTTTTTTTTTTTTTTGGTTTTGTTTTTAAAATGACGCCAAATCATGCTCCTTACAACTTGTTTGATAAGATGTGCGACTGTGTAGTGTAAATACGGTAATATTCTATCATATTTAGTAGTTATAACATTATAACATTGCAAAGAAATTTCCAGGAATTTCAAATCAAGTTACTCTCAGGTTATATATTAATATAACATGAAGATTTAAGCAAAATGTGAGTATATTAATTTTACTGTTTTTATAATAAACTGTAGTCATATTTTATAAACACGACTACCCTCTAAACATGCGATTGTTTTTATTTTCATTTTTCTAAGTATTTTAGGACAGAACTGCATAAAAAGCACAATTTAAGCCAAAAAGGTGTGGAATAAAGTGTTAGAAATTTTAGGACGATTACCGTACACGTGCAACATGTCTGTTCATGCATTTAAACAGACTTAAGCCGATTCCGAGATTATAAAAAAAAAAAGTGATTTAAATCGCCTTAATTGCATATTTTTCTTGTCAATAGATATTTCTGTGAATGAATGATACACCTGTACAGGAATACTACATTGCTGAAAAGAAAAATGGAAATATGCCTTTATGCAAAATTACTGCGAGAAACAGATATCATATGGGCTGCGCTAAGCGAAAAAGTGCATTCAAGCATGTGCGAAATATGTGGATTCGCATCATCCTGCGCATGCGCAAGATCTCATCCTGGCATTTGCTCTCCAGTAATACGTTTTTGTAGTACCATATCCAATGATTATGACAGCTGACAGCGAAGGCCCTGATCAGACTGCGCATTCGCGCAGTCTGATCTGGGCCTTCGCCGTCCGCGCATGCCCCGAAGGCACGTTTTCGCTTGACGCAGCGCATATATGAACGAATACGCAATCTCGGTTTAAGGTAATAACAAAATAAAATGTGCGTGTGTTATTTCGAGGGTTGATCGCAAGACTGTAGCAAGTCAGGCGGTTGTTTTCTTCCCAGTACTTAATCTCCTAACCATGAAGGTGTTATGAAAATTACAACATTTCTTTCTGTAAACAATGGAAATTTAGGTGTCATTGCTCGTATGAGCAATGGCGCCTAAATTTGCATTGTTTACAAAGGGGTCAAAGTTGCCTACAAACAAGGGTTTCAAACATATGTTTGAGTTACTACCAGTCTTGCGCTCAACCCTCGATTTGTTACCGTATGACATGTACTAAATATACACGTGTACTGAGCCACACGGACATACACGATCACATCGGAAATTACGCAGTGTTAGGGTTTTGTTATAATCTATCTATCTAGTTGTACTGCAACACCCCCTCGCGAGGTTTACGTGCATTTATCTTATTAATAAAGTACGTAAAATAAATAAATTATACGCATGGATATTTGTCAAAGTATGAATTGATTTTACTGATAATTTGCCAAGCTACTGGATTAAACTTATTAAAGGCTCCATATTCCTCAAAAGTAGACATATTTTATCCAAAACATGTTTACTAAATTGATATATAGTGTTAATGCGATCATAAGATGTAGCATCTGACAGTCTTAAAAAATTTCAGTAAGTCTCTCGTTTTTGAACTTGATCAAAAATAAAATGTTGGCTACATTAATTCAGAGATACGATAAAAAATCAAAAAAATAAATAAATAAATAAATAAATAAATAAATAAATAAACATTTCAATTTCAAGAACGAGAGACTAACTGAAATTTTACAGGCTGTCAGGTGCCACGATTTAGGATTGTATTAATACCATATATCAATTTATGAAATCGTTCTCGAATATTTTTTTAGGAATATGGAGCTTTTAACGTTTCCTGCCTTGAATCCGTTTCCGTTCTAACATGAAGTACATGTATACTATTCAGACAGTCGTGCCTGGGCAAACGATGTAGACCAAACGATTTTTGGACGAGTCCAGTAAGGGGTATTAAGATATTTAGGGAAAAAGTGTACGTACATTACCCGTATATAAATACACATACAAGGTTATTACGTACAAACTAAATAAAGTTCGACTTCACAATGTCTTTAATGCGGTACTAACTTTGTATTTGTTTTTGAAAACTGAACTGCTTTATTGTGACCGGTACATTACGAAAACACGCCTATTCAAATATATAGAAAATTTCACCTCCAAAAACACTGAAACTTTTCAGATAAAAAACTCTTATATTTTTCATATTTCTGCTGAAAACATAGATTGTGGGTACTCGTTAGAACCGCCTCAGCGAGGCGGTTCTAACGAGTACCCACAATCTATGTTTTGAGCAGAAATAAGAAAAATAATGTATACCCCTGTAAACCCCAGTTTTTCTATATAAAAGTGGGGTTAAAGGGGGTCAAAATTATATAGGCATGTTTTCGTGATGACATGTTTATATAGAGATTATTATATGGCAATTTTCATATCATACCCCATATCAACCCGAGACACCCATATCAGCCCGAGGGTCTTCGGCTGATATGGGGTATAATATGAAAATTGCCATATGGTATCATAATCTATTTATTGTACATTTTTCTTTCTGACAAGTTTGGCTATTTGATAGTGTTTGCGGAGTTCTTTTTTTTTGTTGTTGTTGTTGTTGTTGTTTTTTTATTTTTCCCAGGCAAAAAAGTCGTATCACCCACGTGACCCATTATCACACCTTTGGCGCTCTACAAGGGTAATATGTGCTTGAAAGCCATGTTAGTATCATATATGCAAATGAACATAATTTCTAGTAAATGTATGATAATACATGTTTATTATATGTTGTGAAAGACAAGAAATTGGGTAGTTTAAGTCTGAGTAAAGTTTCTGTTCTGTTCTGTTCTGTAATTTCGCTCAAAAATATGGAACGCTTCACGAATTTGCTCTCCATATTATTGAGCGAAATTTCATTAAAAACGTTAAGAAGTCGGACTTAATTTTGTATGTACACTCGATCCTCAATAACTCGAGCATCTTTGGGACCACGTAAACTTGTTCTAGACATGGGTAGTTCGAGCCACAGAGGGTTAATCATAACGCCAGGTCAGGAGGCAAATAGATATAATTTAGGGATATCTTTTCGATCTTCTGTACAATAATTGTATGTTGAGTGTACTCATATAATCACCTCTATGAGACGATTCTAATAAGTACACACAACATACAATTCATGATAAAATAAGAAAATTTCCCTAAAATATCCATAAATATTTGCTTTCTTGGGCTATCAAAAGAATTTCCTGGGGACTCAAAAACGAGTTCGAATTAGCCATGGTAAACGAGTCATCGGTGTTCGAGTTATTGGAATTTTACTGAACATTCTCGATGTGGTGACATGTACATATGTGCAGTCAAAGCCAAAGTGTGTGTGCTAAAAATGAAGATGATGTTTCAGGCCATATTATATGCCTTTCCTGATAAGGGTAATATGTATTTGTGAGAGTGTAAATGTCATGAAAGTGCTTTATGGAATTCATCACATTTATGCATTTTATTGTGTTTGCTTTTCTATGGGACATAAAACCTACACAGCCCCAGACAATGGAGTTTTTTCTGTTTTTTGTTTTTTCTTTAACAAAAAAAAGTATTAATATTTTTCTTATTTCTCCATGGAAACATATGTTGTGGGTACTCATTAGAAGCGCCTCGGCGCTTCTAATGAGTACCCACAACATTTGTTTTTTGAGAAGAAATAAGAAATATTTACCTAATATCCACTCTTATCTTGAGCTAAAGCTCCTATCTTTCTGAAGCTGAAACAATAATTCTGAACTTCTAACGGTTTTAGTTATCGGTAGAAAACATCCATATGACATTTTCTACCTCTCCGTACAAAGATCGGCCCGATAGAGCCGGGGAACAGACAGAAGCAAGAGAGAGAGGCGAGATAGCATTGATCCGCGAGCCGCCCTGAGGATATTTTATGATTTATCTAAAACATCGATACTTTTACCCTGTCATTAAGGTCGGAAACTGCTTAAACGCTTAGCATTCTGGGTAAAAATTTCACCAGACGAGAAATTGATGATATTTTTCTTAAAATCCCAGAAAACAGGATTTGACAGTTCATGCAAATTGTCTCCACCGGAGACAATTTGCATGAACTGTCAAAACCTGTTTTCTGGAAAAAATAAGAAAACTGTTTGAATATGTCATCTGCTGAAAAATGTACCCAGAGTGCTAAGCGTTAACAAATTTACAGCCAGATGCTGAACCACCGGAGCGTGGTATCTGCGTGCGCCATATCGGTGTTTTATCATTATGATGATTGTTTATACACCATGGATGAGTGATTTTATTGTTGTGCCACGTGCCCGAATCAATACGCTCACAGACGGAGGAGGGGAAGAGCTATGAAAAAGAAGTTAATGAATTTTATTACCCATTTACCGTTATTAATTGTTACCGGTGTATTTGGCCACCGAACTTGAAGACAACTAGGAAATGCTTCTGGAAATTAAAAAGCTATACGACACACGCAGAAAATCATAATTTTTGCTACTGTCATTAACCTAACATTAGAAAAAATTCCAACGGATTTTTTTTCTTAGTAGGAAATTGCATTCTTTGCACTCACAAAGCACAGCTGATATGACCTGATAACACAATTCCATTGAGGGAACTTTACCCTCTTGCATCACGAAAACATATAATTTTGACCCCATTAAACCCCACGTTTATATAGTAAAACTGGTGTTTACAGGGGTATACATTATTTTTCTTATTCCTACTCAAAAACATAGATCGTGTGTAAACGTTAGAACCGCCTCGACGAGGCGGTTCTAACGAGTACCCACAATCTATGTTTTGAGCAGAAATACGAAACAATATCAGAATTTTTATCTGAAAACTTTCAGTTTTTGGTGGTGATTTTTTCAATATATTTGAATAGGCGTGTTTTCATAATGGTAGATTTTTTCGCTATTTGTTACGAGGGATACAACCTATGCGACTTCTCTTCCCTGTTGACTTTCCTGTGTACCAAAGTCCATCTTTTAGTTTGATGTATTTATTCATAAATAATTGTACAAATAAAGCAATGAACATAGTACAAACAAATAGGATCAGAACGGAAGCTTTAAGCTAATTTAGTTCTTCTATAACTTGGTATTAAACAAGTAATAAGGTCCATCATCATGAAAACATGCCTATATAATTTTGACCCCCTTAAACCACACTTTTATGCAATAAAACTAGGGTTTACAGGGTGTACATTATTTTTCTTATTTCTGCTCAAAAACATAGATTGTGGGAACTCGTTAGAACCGCTGCGTCGAGGCGGTTCTTACGAGTACCCACAATCTATGTTTTGAGCAGAAATATGAAAATATCAGAATTTTTTATCTGAAATTTTTCATTTTTGGTGGTAAAATTTTCATTAAATTTGAATAGGCATGGTTTCGTAATGTAGTAAGGAATCTACTCTATAATGTCACGATGTAAGATTACATTGAACACATATATATCTTGGCATTATTCATTTTAGGAATGAATTTGATTTTTAAGGATTTTATCGTTATGTAAATGCCCTTGAAATAATCACTCACAAACTGAATAAAGCGGCTTCATGTTAACTTGAGTTTGTGAGTGTTTCGTCGGCATTTACAATCCATAAAATCAACAAAATCAAATTCATTTTTCATAATTCAAACTCGGTCATATTTTCTTTGAAAACAAAGTTTGATAGCTTCTTTTAGAAATATACGCAAGGAAAATAGTTTCAAACTTCCTACTCAGAGGATTAATCGAAGTGTAAATGCCGTTCTGAATTAGCTCTAGACCAGTCAAATTGCGCAAAATTAACTATAGCCTGTTGGGCTGTAATTATCACGTTACCACACAAGTCTATGTAAAGTGTACCCATTATTCCCCATAATATATAGTGTAAAGTATTTAGAGGTCCAATCTTAGGTGTGTTTTTCAGAAATTTTTGTCTTCTAACGAGTACCAAAAACATATGTTTTTGTTGAGAAATAACAAACATATCAACGCTTTTTGTTTACAAATGGCTTGCCTAGAGATATGGCTAAAAGGTATATATTCTACATGGGCCGATTAATGGCTCCATGTTCCTAAAAAAATAGACACTTTTTAACCAAGAAAGATTTAATAAATTGATACAGTCGACTCTCGTTATCTCGAACTCCAAGGGACTCTATGAAACACTTCGAGATATCCGTACTTCGACATATCAGATTTGCGGAACTGAGGAAAACAATAAATCGAACAGCCACTTTTAACAGAATGAATATGTAATTTGACTCCTAAGTTAGAGATATATTGAAAATATTGTGGAAAAGAGGAGAAATTGCTCCTAAGGAGCAATTTCTCTTTTCCACAATATTTTGTTGCCTATTGGTAGATCTCTGTATTAAAACAGGGACCAGATTTTCACTTCGAGATAAGCGGTTATTCGAGATAAGCGAGTTCGAGATAACGAGAGTCGACTGTATATAGTATTAATACGATCATAAAATGTGGCATCTGACATTCTGTAAAATTTCAATTAGTCTCTCGTTTTTAACCTGGATCAAAACTGAAATGATTTTTTTTTTATCGTAACCCTGAAGTAATGTTGGCAACACTAATTCAGAGATAATATAAAAACTTATTTCATTTCAAGAACGAGAGACTAACTGAAATTTTACAGGCTGTTAGGTGCCACATTGTATGATTGTATTAATACCATATATCATTTTATTAAACCTTTCTTGGATAATAAAATCTCTGTTTTTGAGGAACATGGAGCCTTTAACGTGACGTGGTCAAATACACTTACCAGAGCGGCCGGGTTAGGTGGTAAATATACTGAAATCAAGAACTAACTCGTGACATTTAACAAGAATTCTTATATAAGGACCATGCCCAGCCGGCACATGAATTATATACAATGCCGAATTAACGTCGATGCATCCACGTTAATGCGACGTTGTACAAACGTCATGTCCCCGCTGATTGGATTTGTTTTTTACTGTTCCTCAGGAATAGACTCGATCAAATCGAGTCAACTATTGTCTAGTTTTGTGTTGTTTAGTATTTCCAAAGGATTCCCAATTTGAAATATTTCAACAGGTTCCCAAACATACCGCATCAAACACGTCCATTCAATGAAAACACATAAAAATGATAGAATGCTGGAAAAGTGGTGTATATATATATATATATATATATATATATATATATATATATATATATATATATATATATATATATATATATATATATATATATATATATATATATATATATATATATATATATATATATATATATATATATATATATCTGCTTGTTCATGTCAGTATATGTGCGTCTATACCAACGGGTTATGATTATATAATTTGTACCATATCATGAATTGTATTGTCATATTGTCGATTTGCAGCATTAACTAGGCTAGTTTTTGTTCAGTAATTGTCCTGTTTACTTAAAACAGCCATATCCCATAAGCCAAGGCAGGTGCGGGGAAGGGGTGAATGTTTCATTTGAGAAAGTAGTGGTTTGATTGATAAAAGGAGTTGAAATCAAAACAACATATAGCAAAATAAAACAATGATGTACTTTATTTATTTTGACTTTAGCAGCAGTTCAGGGCCCAGTTGTTCAAAACTAACGATGTCGTTAGTTAACGTATCATTAAATCTTTGATCATTAAATATGGCATATACGCTAATATTTTTGCTGAAAAAATGTGAGTAGCAAATCACTTTTTTCAGCAAAAATACCAGTGAATTTTGTATTGTACTTACTAGAACAGTTAACATTTTGACCACTAACGAGCCCGTTAAGCTAACGACGCTTTGAACAACTGGGCCCAGATTAACAATGCTTGAGATTACGTGAGTAAATTATGCTTTTTTTTTCTATTTTTCAGCTGCTATACCGAAATGTGCGGGTTGTGGAGACCCTATTCTGGATCGTTTTATTCTAAAAGTTCTGGAGCGGTCCTGGCATTCGAGGTGCTTAAAGTGCGCGGACTGTCATTCACAACTTACGGATAAATGTTTTTCTAAAGGAGATAAAGTTTATTGCAAAGACGACTTCTTTAGGTAAGCCCAATTACCTTATACAGTCAAACTTCAATGGCTCGAACATCCTTGGAACCATGAACATTTGTTCGCATCACGAAAACATACCTATATAATTTTGACCCCCATAAACCCCACTTTTATATAGTAAAACTGGGGTTTACAGGGGTATATATTATTTATCTTATTTCTGCTCAAAAACATAGATTGTGGGTACTCGTTAGAACCGCCTCGACGAGGCGTTTCTAACAAGTACCTACAATCTATGTTTTGAGCAGAAATATGAAAAATATTAGAATTGTTAACTGAAAACTTTCAGTTTTTGGTCGTGAAATTTTCAATATATTTGAATAGGTGTGTTATAGTAATGGAGATGGGTTTTCCGAGCCACTGAGGGTTACTCGTAGCGCCAGGTCAGGAAGCAAATATTGTAATTTAGGGAAATCGATCTACACAATAATGGTATTTTGAGTGTAATCTTTAGAATTGCCTCGATGAGGCGATTCTAATGAGTACACTCAACATACAATTTTATGATGAAATAAAAAAATGTTACGAAAAAAATCTAATAAAAATCCCTAAATATTTGTTTTCTTGATCTATCGGAAGAATTTTGTAGGGACTCAAAGATGAGTTCGAATCAACCATGGTAAACGAGCCATTGGTATGTTCGAGCTATTGAGGTTCATATGTATTTGTTTGGACTATTTTTGTACAGGTAATCTGAGATTATAGTGGCATATTATGGACGAAAAAAATTAAGTAGAATGTATAAAGTTTCAGAGAAGCCAGGCCTGTCAAGATGGTTTTACCTCATTTCTGAAAAGGGGTCTACTCTAAAAGAAAATACTTTGTTCCCATTGCGAGCACAATCTTTGCTTTTAGAGTAGATCTTTTCAGAAGTGATTTAGGGTGGAGGACAGCAAACAGAGCCCATTTGTTCAAAACTAACGATGCCATTAGTTAATGTATCATTAAAACTTATCATTAAATATTGCATATACGCAAATATTTTTGCTGGAAAAAAATGTGAGTAGCTTTTGCATTTGCAAAAGCTACTCACATTTTTCAGCAAAAAATACCTGTGAATTAGATATTGTAATTACTAAAACAATTAAAATTTTGACCACTAACGAGCTCTTTAAGCTAACGATACTTTGAACAACTGGGCCCAAGTCTACGAATTGTCTTCCTTGTATCAAATAGCAGAAAATCTACAAGTGTGACCTCAATGTATCATTGTGAACTTGTCAAATGAAAAGGTGATGCCTTCAGGAACTGTCCGAGCAACGTGGGCCAGACAGCCTGCATGGCAATGTTCTTTAATGTGTTTATTGCGTCTAAGGCACTGTAGTAAAGCATTAGGTAACTTTTTCGCATTAGGTAACCGGAGTGACTCATCGCGAAAAAGATACTTATCGCGGGGACCAAAAAGTTACTTGACGCATCGCTAGACATGCGTCGATCTTGCTGACACACTGAGTGGCTTACATACTTATTGCGGTGAAGTTGATGATGTTTTTTCTTTTTCTTTTCATTTTTTTTTTTTTTTTTTTTTTGAGTATGCATGTCAGTACTGTTTCATTCTGCAAGTTTCACATACTGCTACCTGTTTGGTATATGAAACAGCATCCTAAGAACAAACCTTAATCACCCTGTATATGAGCCAATTGATCCAAGTCGCCTCGGTGAGGCGATTCTAACAAATATCCAAAACATATGTTGCTTGAAGTATTGTATAATAGTGGTCCTGCATAATTTCTGATTAACTGTCACCTCTTGAGAGAGGATTTCTGTGCAAGTCACATTGTCAGTATAACGATTTTTGTCGTTGTATCGAGTGTCGGTATAATGAAGGTTGACTGTATATACTATTTGTTCTACTGTTGGTCGTTCCAAGGCGGTATTTCTGTTGCAGTTTCTCTTCTTTCTATGCGTTCCGTTTTCGTTACATTGTTGTTTTGTGTTGTGATGTCGTTTTCGTGTCTATCCCTGCATAACCCTGCTTTAACTACATATTAACCCTTAAAGCGCCAAGAAAACCTGCATCTGAAAATGTCGTCTGTTTATGTTGTCTGCTGAATATTCTTGCAGACTTTTCAAACCTATTTTTGCATACAGGCAAACAGTGTGGACCCTGATCAGACTGCTCCTACAGGGTCCACACTGCTTGCAAAAATGACTTTTAAAATCACAAGCAGATGACAAAGCAGACGACAATAGTTGAGATTGGCGCTTTAAGGGTTAAAAAGAACAATAAGCTACCGTTGCATAGATTTGTTAAAGTGTCGTGCTGGATTAACAACAAACTAGCAGACGACATCTTAATATATTCAAAGCTGCAGATAAAGCACTTTTTTCAACCGAAAAGTAAACGTACCGATATTTTTTCTAATTGCTTCTCAAAAACAAATGATGTGGGTACTCATTAAAAGCGCCACGCCTACCCACATCGTATGTTTCAGTGGAGAAAAAAAAAGTAAGCGTATAACCCTCTTATCTGAAGCTATGATATTATTTATAATGTTAAATATCATTTGCAATCGTCACCGTTGAAGACGAGCAGAAAGAATATCTAAAAAAATGAAATTATGAGTTATTTGCGTCCGCTGTTTTTAGCCCTTTCAGCCCGGTGGGCAAAAAAAAAAAAAAAAAAAAAAAAAAAAAAAAAAAAAAAAAACACTACCTGTGCAAACAGTGTGGATCCAAGAGCCGTTAAATCAGGCTCCACACTGTTTACCATTATGTTTTTTTTTATTTTAGACTGAACCCCCTCTTTGCATCAGTGGACAAGTCCAAATTCAAGAATGGAGTCCACTTCAGAAACTCGAGGAGGAAAGAGTTAACCTACAGAATGCTAATAACTAAGGAATCCCATGTTTATTGAACCGATTTTTCTTCTCTTCACAATTAAACCACGTTCAGGTTTTTATGACAGTTTTAAATTTTTCAACAAGGTAATATTATACTCAACATCGTGTAACTTAAGGTAATAAAGGAGAAACCTAATAGGAGAACAGAAATAGTGTAAGGGTCGGTTACAATTTTATTATTGTCAGTTGTGGAATCGTACGGCTTATTTTCTGCGACTTGTGATGACAAATAGTCTAGCACGTTCCCAGATGGCTGAAGTGAGATTGGATCGTGCCAAAATAACAAGTTCAATAAGATGGCTTTGTAAAGAAAAAATACATACACTTGTTTACATTTTGTTTACATCGTGAAATTAGCTTATTTTTTTACCACTCTCTGGGCTAATTCAGCAGACAACAAATGGATGATATTATTCTTATCTTTCTGAGAAAACAGATTTTGACATTTCAGGCAAATAGTCTCAGAAAGACAATTTGCATGAAATGTCAAAGTCTGTTTTCTGAGAAAAATAAGAAAAAAACATTTCAAAATGACCAACTGATGTTATTTTTCATAATTTTCCCCAAACCAGACTTTGACATTTCATACAAATTGTCTCCATTGGAGACAATACTGGCAAATGGTTGCCAGCGCCTTTACCGTAATTCTTCATTGGAGACAATACTGACAACTGGGTGCCAGCGCCTTTACCGTCATTCTCCATAGGTACCATAATCACGTGTTCCGCTCCATTTTAATCATTGTTTTAAATAACGCGTTGTATGTATTTTGTATGTATGTTGTTTTGCTGAGGGCCTAAAGGAAGATTGGTAAAACCAATTGGGCTACCCTCGTAAAATAAAGAATTTATTTACTTACTGGCAACTGGCTACAAGCGCCTTTACCGCAGTTCTCCATTGGAGACAATAATGGCAACTGGCTACCAGCGCCTTTACCGTAATTCTCCATTGGAGACAATATTGACAACTGTTTGCCAGCGTATTTACCGTAATTCTCCATCGGAGACAATACTGGCAACTGTTTGCCAGCGTCTTTACCGTAATTTCCGTTGGAAACAATACTGGCAACTGGCTGCAAGCGCCTTAACCGTAATTCTCCACTGGAGACACTACTAACAACTGGCTGCCAGCGCATTTACCGTACTTCTCCATAGGAGACAATACTGGCAACTGGCTGACAGCGCCTTTACCGTAATTCTTTATTGAAAACAATACTGACAACTGGCTGCCAGCACCTTTACCGTAATTCTCCATTGGAGACAATACTGGCAACTGGATGCCAGTGCCTTTATAATAACTCTCCACTGGAGACAATACTGGCAACTGGCTGCCAGTGCCTTTAACGTAATTCTCCATTGGAAACAATACTGACAACTGGCTATACCATAATTACCATACTTATTCAAACCAGCACAACGTGTTACCACACTAGTCCTAAAATTTGAACGAGCCCATTTTACTACCTGTTGGTATGCGTCTAATGGATCAGGTTTGTCTGTCCAAAACGTTTGGGCGAAGTAAATACGGTACAACTTAGAAACGCCATGCATGTGTGTTGACGTTTCCCACTCTCTTGGCAAATTCAGCAGACGACAAATTAACCCTTATCCTGCTGAATAATTTAACTAGCCTCACCCATGTCTGACTATCAGCCAATAAGATTGCATCATATAATGTTTTCGTTCAAATTCACAAACTAAATGACAAACAGTGTAGATCCTGATCAGATGGCTTCTTCAGAAGCCATGTGATCTGGATCTACACTGTTTGCAAAGGTAGGGGTTGTCGTGAACAGCAGGATAAGGGTTAATAATACTTTTCTTGTTTTTAGTTTTCTTAGCAAATAGGCTTTGGCATTTCATTGCAGTAAACGGCACAGCCTGTTTTATGGGAAAAATAAGAAAAATGTTTCAAAATGCCGTCTGGTGAAATTATTACACAACATGCTAGGCGTAAATTTTATTTTTTATCTCGTTTTATACCGGTTCAAATTTCAGTTTTTTTCTAGGCAAAATAAGAAACCTAAAACAGCTCTCGATGCGGAATTTTTTCTCCTTAAAGCTTTGATCTTTCACTTATTTTTCCATGAAAACTTGTCATCCACACAGTCTGATCAGGACCTTCACTGCCCCCTTACATAATCATTGGTTCTGTAAAATGAAACGGCGTATTTTAGCGAGGACATAAAATATGGTTATTACCACATTAAAAATATCATCATAATTTAAAAATAGAATTATATGGTATCAGAGGCTTATAATTCTACTAAAATTATATAGTAAAATTAAAAGACTCAGAAGGCATAATTTGGATTCCATATTCCATTGCAAACCTAATATTATTATCTCTTCGACAGAAATATCTAACATACGCCAGTTCCCACACCAGTGTCCAGTTAAAGACACGGCAATATTAATATTTGATGATCTCGTGTTTCGGACACATTTAGGATGCAGGCTAATTTAAACCTTGCAAACGGCACTGCCTTAATTGATCTTTAATTGCCAAAATGTAACACTCAGCATCGAGGCTATGTCAGGTTAAATGATATATACGATATGAGCCGGGCCACAGTATTTCATACAGGACTACATGTGCGCCCTGCGAAGACTCAGATCAGCCTGTGCATCCGCGCAGGCTGATCAGAGTCTTGGCAGTGCACTCTGTGGGTACCCAAGGATCCAAAACGTCTTCAGGCGGAAACTCTGATTAGCCTTCGCGGGTACGCAGGTTGATTTGAGTAATCGCTGGGCGTACATACAGTCTTGTAGAATATATTTTACCCCGAATCAATTATGATAAATAATGTTATCTATGATGATAATTTCAGGCTGTCTTTCAGATGTTAATATTTCAGTGCCCAAACTAATTTCACTTGTAATAAACGTAAAAAAAGATTGCCCCTGGAAACAAAGAACACACTTTAGATTAGAAAATGGGAGTCTCGGTTTTTATTGAGACTCTTCATAAGCTGTCATGAAGTTTGCAACACCGCCTAAGCTCTCTAGCGTATACGTGAGCAGAACTTCATTTTCAAATATACCACAATGGGCCCAATGATCCCAAAGGAAATGAAATATAATCTGCACTATAGTGAAGCACTTGGAGACGTTTTACCGCCGCCACACGGCACTAATACCAGCTGCAGTGTAGTAAAATAAACGTCAAAAAGATTGCCCTTGGAAACAAAGAACACACTACTGATATATAGTATACGTGTATAACTTCATCGATATGTAGCATTGTTGAAGAATGGTACATTTTTTCGTGTGTCCTGTTTGTTTTTCTCAAAATCCCTTCTGAAAAGGAATCGTCTCTAATAAGTAAAATTTAGCTCTCAGAGGGTACCAAATTCTTTCCTGTTTAAAGAAGAATACTGTTCAGATGGGAGACAAAAACAATTTGTAAAGAGTTACTGCTCCTAAATGTGTATCCATTTCTCTGAAAAGGATTTCTCTGGAAAGGATAAGAAGCATTAGCAGATTGAAAATACAATGACACTAGTAATGTAGACCCTGCTCTCTCATGGTTACTGCGTGTATGCAACATATTAATCAGAAGTGGTCAATGTTATAACCAAAAAGGACTTGCAGGCAAACAGGTACAGTGAAGCAGTTTGCTTGAATTTGATTTTAGTACCTGTGTCCTGTATTTTTTCTACTATTTTTCCCGTTACACTTTATGGTATATGGTTTTGATACGGTGTGTTTATCGATTGTAAAGAAATGAATTTAGTTTTTACTGAGAAAACGCATGATCGTTTTACTGAGAAAACGCATGATCGTTTTATCAGTTGCGATGACGACAGGCACGCCTCTGTTTGATATTCTCTGTTTTGAAACGTCTTTGAATTTCCGTGATGAAACGAAGTGTACATTCGGAGGCCTAAGAATCTGCTTCCCAATCATGGTTGATATCTATAATTTTCACCTTTAACTGCATGACGGTCGTTCGGACTCGGACTCTATAAAGGTGTCTTTCATAAGGGTTAATGTTAGCGTCTTTGCTAGGGCCCTACATGCTACAATTAGTGGTTTTCGTTAACTCTAGCTGACATAGACTGGTTCCAGTCTACAGTGACCAATAACTTTTTTTTATAATTTTGTTTGATAATCCACTGAAATAAAACCAATATAATATCATGACTATAAAGTCATGATATTATAGTCATGATATTATTTTGGTTTTATTATAGTGGACTATTAAACAGGATTATAAGTAAAATATATTTAGTCGCTGGAGACTGGAGCCAGTCTCTGGCTGACAATGCCTGAGGTGATTGCCATGAGCCCTCCACCTTTTTTCATCGCATAAACTTAAATTGATTTACACTTTTTTTTTTTTTTTTTGTCTTTCACTGTGATGTTTCACTGACTGAAGTTTTTTATTGAGCCTCTATTCGAGCCGAATAATCATTTTGCAACTTTTACAAGATTTGAGCCTAGGGCGAAGATTTGGTACACTTTAAACCCACAATATTTTTTTTCTACTGACTGGTCGAAGGCGATGGTACTGGTGTTGTTTTTGAAAAGGGAGACAACTTTTGTAACTTCATGTAAGCTTCCCTGACTATCAATCTCCTTCTGAAAAAGGGTCTATTCTTTAAGGAAAGAATGTGACCCCGCCCCCTCCCCTCCACCCGACCCAACCACCCTTCTGAAAATTCTTTCCTTATAGAGGAGACGCCTTTACAGAAAGGGGACAAAACAACTTCGATATAGTTGATTTTCCTGGAAGTGTATCTTTCTCTTTAACCCTTTACCATACTTGTCCTAATATAGTTACCACCTGTCAATGTTTCTAAACACTGCGGGACGAGTACCAGACAGTTTAGACCCTGCGTTGTGCGGCATCTGATCTGGGTTTGTTCAGACCTGACCGATTACTCAGATTAACTATTAAAGTCAAGCTTTTCCTTAGAGTAAATATGATATTCAAATTTTCCTTCCATTAATTCATTAATTATTCTGACAGGCCTGAGCAAACCCAGATCAGACGCCGCAACGGCATCTGATCTGGGTTTGCACAGGCCTGTCCGAATACTTAAATATGATAGTCAAGGTTTTCCTTTCCAGCACTCCGTAGACCACCTCAAGTCTCCAGTGACTAAATATTCATTCTTAAAATTCTGTTTAATACAGCCACTAAAATAATACCAATGTATAATATTGTGATTATAAAAGCTGGTCACTAGAATTCAGCATCAGAAAGAAAAGTTTAGTTTCAGTTGATTCTCTAGGTACGGATAATGCATTTTTATGCAGTCATAATTTAAATCACTAGACTAATGGCAGTCTAAGCGCTCCGTTTCTTTATTGATTACAACTGGACTTTCTGAAAGACAAACCTGCAACTGTAAGACTACAAGTAAACCATGATGAATATTGTATGATCTCGTGTTATTATCTCATTTAAGATTCTAGTTGAATTAAACGGCGGGTAAGGGTGTCTGTTTAATCTCTTATTTATTGTCCGTATTATGATAATATGGCCATTTGGCGAGAAGCTGTTGCATTTTAAATAATGTCAGATATCGAACCATTTTCTGTTTACCGGCCTCGGTGGCTCAGTTGGATGCGCCGTCCGACTGGAGACCAGGAGGTCGCGGGTTCAACACCCGCCGAGGTCGGCAACATTCTTTCGTGGAGATTGATCATGAAATATTTTCTACGGTCATTCTCTCCCTTCCGCTGATTCAAGAGGGGCAGTTGTCAGTTTCTGGCGAAAGAATGTGCACACTACTGGTTAACCGCTTAGAGGACTAAGCCTGCCCAGTAAACGTGTGGTTAGGTAAACTGACCGCGCTCGACATGACCCCACTGGGTTGACTGGGCCGTAAAACCTCAACACAAACAAAACCATTTTCTATTCAGTTCATTTACTCTTACAATGGTTCTGCTTGTTTCGACTCGGTCGTTAGTGCATTTCTGTTGAGAAGGCGATATTGCAACCCCGCGTTACTTTCAAACTTCGCTTTCACAACATACGTGTCACCACCATAACAAGTCACGTGACTCCGACTACGGCACAGCATGCACAGTGCATATTACCCTTTAAGCGCCAAGCAAAATTTGTAGCAGACGACATTCTATTATTTTATCTATTTTTTTTTTTTTTTTTTTTTTTCAAAGAAAATAAGTCTTGACATTTCATGTGAATTGTCTGCTACGAAATGTCAAGACATTTGCTTTGAAAAACAAATCAAAATGTCATCTTCTGCAGATGAACTAGGCGCTTTAAGGGTTAAAAGCGTAACAGTGGTCAAATTGTAATACAGGCATGGATGGCGGACGCCGTCCGCTGTCGGATGTTGCACGCTGCTTCCTACTGGGTAATTCAGATTCAGAGAATTCATGTCCACGTCTTCCAAAAATTCTCCAAAAATGACCATCACGAAAACATACCTGTATAATTTTGACCCCCTTAAACCCCACTTTTATACAGTAAAACTGGGGTTTACAGGGGTATACATTATTTTTCTTATTTCTGCTCGAAACATAGATTGTGGGTACTCGTTAGAACCGCCTCGGCGAGGCGGTTCTAACGAGTACCCACAATCTATGTTTTGAGCATAAATAAGAAAAATATCATATTTTTTGTCTGAAACTTTTCATTTTGTGGTGGTTAAATTTTCAGTATATTTGAATAGGCATGTTTTCGTAATGCAAGTCAATAAGGTACCTACTATCTATACACTTTTATGGTATGTAAATGTAAAACAAACAAGGTTCCCACTACCTATACACTTTGACAGTATCTGAGCCCGAAAAAGTGATAGAAATTAATCTGAGGATTATATCCAAATCACATCCACATCTTCAGACCAAGCCAAAAACACTGTACAGTTTCAAAAAGATCAGCATAAAAATGTAGGAGGCATTGCGGAAACAAGGTACCCACTACCTATACGAGCCATACTCTTTGATAGTATCTGACCTGGAAAATGAACTAAGTTCAAAACGCAGAAACAGTGATACAATTCAATCTGAGGTTTATATCCAAATTATCCAAATCACAAGCACATCTACAGACCATGACAAAAACGTCTATACAGTTTGAAAACGATCGAAAAAAAAAAACTGTAAAGGAGTTACGGACTCGAGGTACATACTGCCAGAGGGTGCGGTATTACTCGCCACGAACCATGGAATGCCGAATCATTACGAAAACACGCCTATTCAAATATATTGAAAATTTCACCACCAAAAACTGAAAGTTTTCATTTTTTTTTTTTATTTCTGCTCAAAACATATATCGTGGGTACTCGTTAGAACCGCCTCGCCGCGGCGGTTCTAGCGAGTACCCACAATCTATGTTTTTGAGCAGAAATAAGAAAATAATGTATACCCCTGTAAACCCAAGTTTTACAATATAAAAGTGGGGTTTAAAGGGTCAAAATTATATAGGTATATTTTCATGATGTAGGCGGGGTACAAAAAAATAAATAAAACCTCTCTGCCATTGCCACTAAACCCGGTAAAAATATGCACGCGACGACGCGAAATTAGCATCAGTTTATATGCAGTAAGGCCAAATTTTAACATAACAGAATTTCTTCTCTAAGTAGAACTAATACATTATATCTATTCAAGGATAAAAACAAATGTCCTTTGCTACATCGGTTGTTGTAATGATGTTGTTATACGCTAAAGGGAATAGACGAACTTTAGTTTTAGCCAACAAAATGACATTATACTTAACAGGCGTGAACTCCACTTTTTCCCAGGGTAAATAACAGGCATGAATTATTAAAGCGCCTGTCATTTTCAAAACCATTAAGCCTTGTACCTGGGGACTGTCTTAGAGAAGCATGAGTCTTGGAGAGACACTGCCTGCTGGAGCATGAATAATAGATGGACTGGTTGCGTGTGTAACGAGAGATGGAAACAAAACAACACATAATAGTTTCTGGCTGACTTTCTCACAGTATTCAGCAAACACAGACAAATGAGCCAAAATGTCGGAAAACGTACCTTCTCAGTGCACCCAGCTACGATTCAGATCAGCTCGCGCATTCGCGCTGACAGACCAGAGTCTTCGTTGTCCGCATGAAGAAACTTTGCATCCTTCGCTATCCAAAACGTGCCCAGTGAATATTCTGATCAGTCTGCGCGATTGATCTGAATCTTCGCTAAGCTCACATATCAGACGGTACGATTTCTGACGTTGCGGGTCAAATGAATACTAGTGGAACGATCGAAGACATGTATGTGTGCAAATTCCGATTGAGTCAGATGAGAAAGTATGGTAAAAAAAAAAACAACAAAAACGTCCAAATGTCATAGCAAAGCGTACCCTCATTACTTAAAAAAGTTTGAACACCAACCCTTTACCGTATTTATCTTTAAGGTGAATGGATATTCTTTTACTCTTTAAAGGGGAACACAATGTAAATTGTAAGTATATCTTGGAGTAAAGTGCTTAACAAGCCATTTATTTTGATACAAGAGTTTTCAAAATCAGCCAAGAAATAAGGAAGTTATGGTGGTTTGAATGTATTTAAATGGCTGTCATGGATGCCGCCATATTGTAGGCTTTGTGACGTCACACAACCCAAATTAAATATGCAAACTCCAATTATAAAGGGTTTTTAAGAATAATTTTGCTGCAGATTTTTTTTAATTCTAGTGACAAGCAATCATTTCCCCCAAAATAAACCAACTTGAAGAAAATAACTACCTTAATGAAATGAATTTTAATTTTTATGAAACATCATTAAATATTCAAAATGGCGGCGCCCATTCCACCAATGTTAAAATATGCAATTATCCATACCTTTCTCATTTTTTCACCAATTTTGATCAAATTTGTGTCAAAATTCATTGTTTGTAAAGTTTTTTGCTTTAAAGCACTATGCCTTTTAAGGTTTCGTTCCCCTTTAAACACTGTTATTTTTATTTTTTTATTTTTTTTATTTTTTTTTTTTTTTTTTTGCCTCCTTTTGAATAGTAGTCCACTCCAAAAGGTAAAAAATAGCCTTCCTCTGGAGCAAATTTGTACCGTTTGAGTTAGGGCCCTTTACAGAGTGGGAGAAATTTCGTACCTTTTAGAGAAGTTAGAGTAGACCATTTTTATTTATTTATTTATTTTTTTTTTTTTTTTTTGTCATTTTTTAGGATTTTTTTCCTTTATAAGTGTACCGTATTTACCGTATGCGGTGTGTAACCCGTGTTCTCTGGTAATATACAGTGAAACCAGAGATATATAGGGGTCTAAATAGTTAGGGGGATTTTCACCCTGTCGCAGCTTTATAACTGGTTTCTAACGTGTTGGTTACTTATCTTTCAGCATAAACGTGTCATTCTCCATATTATATGGTGAAACACCATATCTAACAACAGGGACATCAAAAAAAATATATTTCTCCTTTCTCCACAAAACCAGATTGTGTTGGTACAGAAGCGCCACTACGAGGCGCTTCTAATGGGTACCCACAGCATGTTTTTTTTGTTTTTTTTTTGTTTTTTTTTTATGAGAAATAAGTAACATGTTTTAATGGAGAAATAAGAAAAATATATGTTCTAAAAACTGTTGTTTTTTTTTTAAAGCTATGGCTTAGAGGTATACATTTCATAAAGGCGTGTTAACGTAATGTGTTGCTAGTAACACAGTAAGAGTCCAGTTTCCGTGAACACCTGATCTTTCCTGCAGTAACTGTCGTATACTAGGGGAAATAAAAAAAAAAACGCAAGTCATAACTATTTTATTAGGCTGTCTACGTTAAAAACGTCACTTTGGAGGCTAACTGTTATAGGATTAAAGTTTGTTCATTAAAAATTGATCTAAATTGTTCAAAGCACACATTCCATCACGAAAACATGCCTATATAATTTTGACCCCCTTAAACCCCACTTTTATATAGTAAAACTGGGGTTTACAGGGGTATACATTATTTTCTTATTTCTGCTCAAAAACATAGATTGTGGGTACTCGTTAGAACCGTCTCGTCGAGTCATGTTCACGTAATGATTAAAACGTTCGATCAAAATCATTGAAGTATTTCTAATATTTTACTCCAAAAGAAAACATTTCTCCTCACTTGTCAGTTTGTCGACACGCGTGTTCGTACCTTCTCCTCACTATTTACTTGCTGAAAATACAGATATTAATACTTTCGTCTCCGAGCTTCTGAAGTGGACTCTTCGAAGCATCACTGAATTTGGACATGTCCACTGCTGCAAATAGGGGTTTCAGTCTAAACTCAACATTAATATGACAAACAATGTAGATCCTGATGTTACGAGCCGTCTCATCTGGATCTACAATGTTTGCTAAACTATCTCTATTGATCTGCAGAGATGAAAAGGTTAAACGTTGCAACGAAAAGTATCTCTTTTGTATCTCATTAAAACAAAGTATCGGCATTGGCTAGTCTACATGCTTGTTTGTTTGTTTGTTTGTTTTTTTTTGTTTGTTTTTTTTTTTTTGTTTTTTTTTTTGTTGTTGTTGTTGTTTTTGGGTTTTTTTTTTTGTTTGTTTGTTTTTTTGTTTTGTTTTTTTCTGGAAACACGTAATTGTATGTCTGTACTGTTTCTGTTCGTTTTGCTTTCGATCTCTCTGATAAAGACTAGATGGGCCACCCACCCCTTTAGGCGGCTTTGTATATACGGCAAACTTCCAACCGCGGTGTGGCCAAAGGCAGAGGCACCCTCATGAATCCAGGGTTAGATCTTCGCTTTTCCGAGTAAGCTCCGATGATCCCTTTTCACCCAGCGTGCCTCATTTGTTCTGTCGCAATAGCTTATTTATTGCTTCTACCCACAGGATTCAACTATAGGTTGTTGCATTTCAGTCAGCATAGTTTAAAAAAAAATCTTCGACTAAGCGCAAAATGTCTGGATTCGCAGCATCCTGCGAATGCGCAAGGTTTCATCCGGGCTTTTGCTCTTCATTGATACATTCTATAGTGTCCAATTATTCTGGCAGCGGACGGCGAAGGCCCTGATCAGACTACGCATCCGCGCAGTCTGATCTGGTCCTTCGCTGTCCGCGCATACCCCGAAGGCATATTTTCGCATGGCACGGCTCTCTAATAGTGTTGATAGGTTCTCTTACGAAAAACCTCCGTTGTGTTTATGGCTCCGGGCCTCTAATGAGTATCAGTGATACGCTTTCGGTGGAAAGATAAGAAGCAAAAAAAAAAAAAAAAAAAAAAAAAAAATTCTGGACATCTCACTTGTCTGGAGCAATGTCATTAGATACATTATCATTTATTTTGTCATAGACTGGCAAGCATGAAAGAGTGCACTGGAGACTAATTTGTCAGTGTAAATAATTTATACATGTACACCTGGTGTGAAATTGTAACGTTTTATCTCATGTTCCTTATTATTGTCAAATACTGCTTTTACTACTACAAAAACAAAAACAACTACAACCACTACTACTACGTCTACTACGACTACCGCTAATAATAATAATAATAATTATTATTATCATCATTATTATTATTAGTAGTAGTAGCATGTTATTTTTTTATTATTATTATTATCATTATTATTATTTTATTATCATTATTATTATCTTCATCATTATTGTTGTTGTTGTTGTCATGACGGTCTACGATACACGCAAGTAAAGAAGTCATACCACAGGTATGCTGGTCACGACGACCAGGTTTGTATGTGACCATTTATAGAATCAGTGCATGGGCTCTGTAGAGTTTATCGACGAATATATGCCATTGGAGTCATTTTTCACGTTTCGCATAACCAGCTCTACAGTTGTGCTTTATCAGGGTGATAATGTTAGTGACAGTCAGAACCATATTTACCACGTGATGCGTAGCGTGGTAAAAGAGCCCTAATGCCATATGCAAACAGCGAAGGTCCAAATCAGCATGCGCATACGTGCAGCCTTTTCTGGCATTCTCTCTTCATCGACATATTCCACAATATTCATTGATTCTGTAAGCGGATAACGAAGGACCAGACCAGCCTGCGCTTAAGCGCAGGCTGATCAGGGCCTGCGTTGTCCGCAAATTCCACAAAGGCCCTTTTCGTTCATAGTCGATACTTGAGCAAAGATTTAAAGACTTGGATCAGATGCCGCTGAAGGGCTTTTGGGGTATGATCAAAGGAGTGCAATTTCTTTCCCGCAAGTACTAACACCACTGTACTGAAATGGCACATTTCAAGACGGCATGCAATAATGCAAAAATCTATACCACGTAAACAACGCCCATATGATTTTCAGGGTAATTTCGGCTCTGGAAAACAGATTGCTGTCATCGCGTGGAATTTAATATCTTGTCAGTGGGTGGATAACACCAATGTATGTTTTATTGTTTTTTTGTTGTTTTTTTTTTATTTTTTGAAACTCGGTTCTGTTCTGTTTCGTTCTGTTCAGAATAAGTTTAGAAGTTACTGACGTACACTCATTACAGATGATTCACGTATATGCTCACTATAATTTTGGTCCAGTCTTAGACTACGTGATACCGAAAAAAAAATAAAATGGTAATATAACTTTCACTGGACTCTTAGGATAAAAAAGGTATAACAAGAGTTGGCTGGTCCGAGGTGTTAATGCGACTGGGATGAATATAATGTCGTGTCTGGCGTCTTGTGTTTCAATAAAGTAGCACTGTAAAAGTGCATTAAGCTCCTCTTATAACATTAAATTTGAGCTAGCGCACGACAAAACCTATAATAAGACTTGTGCGACCAGCGAAGATTCAGTTCAGCCTGCGCTGCCGCGCAGTTTGATTAGAGTCTTCATTGATTGCATGTACCTTCTACAGCCTCCGGACTATCCAAGGAGGAATGATCGAGAATCTTTGCAATCATCACGAAAACATACCTATATAATTTTGACCCCCTTAAACCCCACTTTTATATAGTAAAACTGGGGTTTACAGGGGTATACATTATTTTTTCTTATTTCTGCTCAAAAACATAGATTGTGGGTACCCGTTAGAACCGCCTCGCCGAGGCGGTTCTAACGAGTATCCACAATCTATGTTTTGAGCAGAAATATGAAAAATATCAGAATTTTTTAACTGATTTTTTTCCTTTTCTTGGTTGTAAAATTTCAATAAAATTGAATAGGCGTGTTTTCGTAATGACTGGGTGGATGGACAGGCTGATTTGAGTCTGCTGGTCACACAGGTCTTATTGTAGATTTTGTCGTGCTCTGGCTCATTATTATATGACGGAAATAGTACAGTGAACCCCCAGTCAGCATTCTACGTAAATCTATATCGGGCCGTCATCGGCCCGTCAGGGTAGCTGACGGGCCGATGACGGCCCGATGTAGATTTACGTAGAATGCTAGCTGGGCCCTCGTTACAGCAACAGCATTTGTTCCCAAAGATGTTGCCATAATATGAATTTGCTGTTGTAAAGAGTCCTTAATGGCCAGAATGATATATGTAAGAAAAAACTTGTTTAATTGTTATTTACTCCTAGAGAATATGTTTTGGAAGAATCGCCTAACAAACATCCAAAACATATGCTTGAAGTTTTCATGCAATTGTTTTGCATAATTTCTCATTTACTACTGTCACCTCTTGAGCGATGGTTTTGTGACATTCATATTGTCATTGTAACGAATTTTGTCGTTGTATCGAGTGTCAGAATAAAGAGGGTTGACTGTATTAAAGGGAATGAATACACTTTCAAAGGGAGGTAACTGTCAAACTTGTTTTATCTCCCCTTAGAATAGGGGTCTACTCTTAAAGGTAAAAATTATAAGCAAATTATTTCCTTTTAGAGTAGACCTTTTTTAAATTGGACGTACTGAACAGGAAAGCAAACAGGAAGTCACAAAATTTATCTATCTTATTAAAATGGCTGAAAATCTATCAAGTTGTATCCTTTCACTTTTGTAATAAAGTCGATGGCATCACATACGTGTAGAGAGAGAGAGAGAGAGAGAGAGAGAGAGAGAGAGAGAGAGAGAGAGAGAGAGAGAGAGAGAGAGAGATCACACAGGGCAGGTTTTTACCAGAGAGAGAGAGAGAGAGAGAGATCATACAGGGCAGGTTTTTATCAGAGACCAAATTTTAAATTTTCTTTCTCGATAAAATGTGTGCGTCTTTCACTTGACTTGTTGACTGTTTCGCACTGCTCATGTTATTGCACCCATAAGCATTTAATGGCAGATTTTAATTCCGTTAATGACTTAAAAATTAAAAAGTGACTGAAATGTCATGCCAGTAGTATTTGATGTGTTTGAAATTTCCACTGTTTTTGGAATCTTTTAAATGATTTCTGTTATTTTATAATCGTATCGTGAAATATTTAAGGAGTCAAATGAAATGCATTGTTTCAAGTCTGCATCAAATGATATCAAGTGATACCATCTTGCGACACAAAACCCACATGTTAAGATGTTTGTTTATTGTAGCTGTCATCTTTAGAAGAAATTAAAGCTTCAAGAAATGTCTCAGATATCAGCTTAAATAAAATCTCGTTGCACTGAATTCTTTTTATAATACACAATAGTGGCGGGGTATTATGGTTTCACGTTGGTCGTCCGTGAGTCCGTCCGTCTGTCCGTCCGTCCGTCCGTCCGTCAGTCGTACGTACGTCCGTCTGTCCGTTTTTCGTTTCCGGATGATAACTTGAGTAAACATCAATGGATTTTCACCAAACTTGGTATATGTATTGATATTGTGGAGATCTGGTTTGGGATTGCTAATGGCTAAATTTCGTCAATTTTTGACGGAGTTATCTGCCCGAGACACGCCCATATTTTTCGTTTCCGGATAATAACTTGAGTAAACATCAATGGATTTTCACCAAACTTGGTATGTGCATTGATATTGTGGAGATCTGGTTTGGGATTGCTAATAGGCAAATTTTGTCAATTGTTCACGGAGTTATCTGCCCGACACATGCCCATATTTTCGTTTCCGGACTATAACTTGAGTAAATAACAAGGGTTTTTCACCAAACGTGCTATAAGCATTGACATTAAGGAGATCTGGTTTTGGATTGCTAATGGCCAAATTTCGTCAAATTTTTACGGAGTTATCTGCCCGAGACACGCCCATATTTTCGTTTATGGATGATAACTTCAGTAAATACCAAGGGATTTTAACCAAACTTGCTATATGTATTGACAGTAAGGAGATCAGGTTTGGAATTGCTAATGGGCAAATTTTGTCAAATATTTACGGAGTTATCTGCCCGAGACACGTCCGTATTTTCATTTCTAGATGATAACTTGAGTAAATAACAAGGCCTTTTAACCAAACTTGTTATATGCATTGATATTATCAAGATCTGCTTTAGGATTGTTATCTGTCCATTGCTATTATCAAGATCTGCTTTAAAATTGTTAGCTGTCCATTGCTATTATCAAGATCTGCTTTAGGATTGTTATCTGTCCATTGCTATTATCAAGACCTGCTTTAGGATTGTTATCTGTCCATTGCTATTATCAAGATCTGCTTTAGGATTGTTATCTGTCCATTGCTATTATCAAGACCTGCTTTAGGATTGTTAGCTGTCCATTGCTATTATCAAGATCTGCTTTAGGATTGTTATCTGTCCATTGCTATTATCAAGATCTGCTTTAGGATTGTTATCTGTCCATTGCTATTATCAAGACCTGCTTTAGGATTGTTATCTGTCCATTGCTATTATCAAGATCTGCTTTAGGATTGTTATCTGTCCATTGCTATTATCAAGACCTGCTTTAGGATTGTTAGCTGTCCATTGCTATTATCAAGATCTGCTTTAGGATTGTTATCTGTCCATTGCTATTATCAAGATCTGCTTTAGGATTGTTATCTGTCCATTGCTATTATCAAGATCTGCTTTAGGATTGTTATCTGTCCATTGCTATTATCAAGATCTGCTTTTGGATTGTTATCTGTCCCTCCGTCATTTTCTTTACAGACATTTTCGTAACGATAACTTTGATACATGCCGGGTCCGGCAACATTCTTTCTTAAATATTAATCATGAAATATTTTCTACGGTCATTCTCTCCTTTCCGCTGATTCAAGAATGACAGTTGTCAATTTCTGGCGAAAGAATGTGCACAAATACAGGTCTAGTTAACTGCTTAGAGGACTAGGCCTGCCCAGGAAAAGTGTGGTCTGGTTTAATTGAGTTGAGGTTTTACGGCCCAATCAACCATTATGGTCATGTCGAGCCGGTCAGTTTGATCAATCAATGTCATTGATACTATACGGTATCCGAACAGTACACAATGTGTTAACGAGTCCGTATAATGTATGCTGTATGTTCTCTTAGAGGAAATGGAAGCACTTCAGGGGAGATAACTCCATTAACAGTGTTAATGCCTCCCTTCTGAAAGGGGTTGTACTCTAAAAGGAAAGACATTTCTCCCAAGGCTTGGGAAATCATATTACCTGTTGATGTGTCTAAAAACTAATGTATATGGAGCAGAGAGTGTAGATCATGATTAGGCCGAGCTTCTGAGGCGATGAACTGGATCTGCACTGTTTGCTCTGCCCACGGTACTAACCCTCCTTTCGACATCTTTCAGACAGTCATTTTTACCTGGCGCTTTACACAGAAGTTTTTTTGCAAACTTTCAGCACGATGTAATGCAAAACCGTTTTTCGTAACTACATATGCGCAAAAAGTTATATTCTAGTTTTTGTTTCAAAAAACAAATCGATACAAATCGACTATTTTCATTGTTTTCCCCTGGCTGCAAAATATACAAATATCGATAGTGTGGGTAGTTTGGATGCAGATTTTCAACAAGTTCCTTTTGTTTAAACTTTCTGAAATTTTCACAGTATTGTTATGGAACATCAGTAATTTAAGATTAGTCAAGAAAAGCATATATATATATATATATATATATATATATATATATATATATATATATATATATATATATATATATATATATATATATATATATATATATATATATATATTGAATGAAATTATTCCAAACATCCAGTTTACTCTATAAATCGCATAGGTCAGACCCATTTTTGGCCATAAAATTTATTTTGCGGTAAATATTTGAGACCTAAGCACAGGACCAGACTGACAAATGGTTTCTGATAAGACATTTTCATCACAAATGAATTTTCCCATCTAGAATAAAACGCCGAATAAAAAACGTCTTTCCGAATGATGTCGAAAGCACAGTAGGGTAAATGTGGTATCTGTACAAACTTTAATAATATGACCTCTTACCCCTCTCAGCCTGGCAGACCAAACCGGATACCTGTGCAAACAGTGTAGATCCTGATGAGATGGCTCGTTACGAGCCGTCTCATCAGGATCTACACTGTTTGCCATTCAGTTTTTGGTTTTAGACTGAAACACCTGTTTGCATCAGTGGACATGTCCAAACTCAAAGATGGAAGTGTCCACTTCAGAATTTCAGGGTGAAGGGTTAAATCTACTTGAACTATTGTTCTAAGCAAATACTTACCTGCACTGTCTCAAAGCTATTATCGGGCTTATATGAACTATACATTCACATATCAAACTGAGCATGCGCACAACATGTGTAGTTCTCTTGTAAGCTAAATTAGAAGATTTCGCCGCCATATTTTAAATGGAGACATCTTTGGAGATACTTGACGCCTTTTAGAAATGAGAACTATATATAGAAGACAGATTTTGCTGCCACGCAGAGCAAATACTTTCCTTTATAAATACCATACTGCCCCCAAAGAAGAAGGGAACTGACTGATGTGTCGAAAAATATCTGAACAAATGACAAACAGTGTAGACCTGACCAGAATGCGAATGTTTAAAAAATGTGGCCGTAAAAAGTTTATCTCCTGGTATCGCTGCTTTCGTAAATAAACATTATGATACTAGAGACTTCCTTGACTAATTTACAGTTGCCTAAGTATTTCCGATATTGAAAGGCGGCTGTAAGTCTGAACTTTCAAACTATCGACATGTCTCTATATTATCTACCATCTCCAAAAGTTTCGAAAGACATATCAATAAACATGAAATGAGAGTCTTTAACAAATATAAATTTATTCACGAAAGACAGATTTGATTTCGACATAAACATATCGTCAAACAGCGCTTGTCAAAATCACAGGCCGCTGGATGCCCTGCAGCGACAAATCCGAGACAAATCAAAACAAAATTAGAGGAATTATTTAGAAAGAATATGTGATGATAATGCTGCGATAGTTTGCTCCGATTTTTCATAGGAACGTACATTGTGAGGCGAGTCTAACGAGTACCCACAATGTAGGTTTTATGTAAAACAAAAAATAAAACTTATGATAGAATTCGTATCACCAAGTACTCTTCCTTAACAAGATATTTGAATACATTTTGATTTTAGGAAGACTTTTGATTTAGTCGACCACACAGTTTTGTTAGAAAGTTTCACTATATAAATTCATTTGGCAAGCCCAATGGTTAAATCGTTTTGGTATCAATATAAGTGCATAAGAAGTTATCAAAGTCCTTCTAACGGTTCAAGATATATGCCAATTTTCACTAACTGAACACGGACGGACAGACTCACAAATCAATTATAGGACGCAGTCCAAAAGTCGACCTTATTCGGTCGGTCGATTTTTCTGCGGGTCGTGCAATATTTTGAATGACTGGAGTTTTGTTCTTCCTCAAATGTGTAAGATCGCAAAAACATTTGGAAAATAAAACCACTTTCTCCGCTTTATTGTGGATGCCACTAGTATATTTTTGTTCGCCCCGCATTACTCGGTATTTCTGTCATTGCAAGCCAATTTATTCCTTAAAACACGCAGTTGTTAAAGACAACAGCCACTGATATCTTAAAAGCACTTAAAACATGGATAACATGTGTCGTTCAATTGTTTCAGCTGTTGTTTTGAGACCTTTTTGAACAATATTTTGAGACTTCGACTTGAGAAGCCACCAATGAACACAGACGGTAGCTGAAAATAAACTGCATGTTAGATATGTCATTTCTTGAAATTTAATTCTGCTTTTCAACTGTTGAATCATTTATTGTATCAAGGGCCCACAACGCCGCTAACACTTAATCTTTACATCAGTGTAAACTGTTGTTTTTTTTGTGTGTGTGTTTTTTTGTTGTTGTTGTTGTTGTTGTTGTTGTTTTTTTTTTGTTGTTTTTTGGGGGTTTTTTTGTTGTTTTTTCTTTCTTTTTTTTTATTGAGTATATTCCCTATGCGAACTGTGTATTTCCAAAGCTGATTGTTGTTTTGTAATGGTCTGGTGAAGAAGAGCAAACCCAGATTATACGTCATAAGATTGCTCCTCATTTTTTTAATTAATAAGATCAAACTTCGCTCTTAATGATTGTTAATAAATACAAAAAAGAGCATTCGAGTTTTTATTATAAAATAGTAAAGACATAATGAGATAGCGCACGACAAAACCTACAATAATACGTGTGTAACCAGCAAAGACTCAGATCAGCCTGTACATCCACCTAGTATGGCAAGGATTTTCGTTCATTCCTCTTTGAATAGCCCAGAGGCTGTAGAAAGCACACGCGATCAACGAAGTTTCTGATCAGACTGCGCGGATGCGCAGGCTGATGTGGGTCTTCGCTGGTCGCACAAGTCTTATTGTAGGTTTTATCGAGCGCTTGCTCATATATGATTGTTTGGCATGTGCTTACTGTATTAATAATTACGATTTTACAAGTCGTGTGATGAAATAAAGATATTCCGAATATTCTGCATGGACACATTTATTTATTTATTTATTTATTATCTATTTATTTATCTATGAAGTTAATTAGTTAGTTAGTTAGTTAGATAGGTAGGTAGGTAGTAAATAAGTAAGTAAGTTAGTTTCTTAGTTAGTTACTTAGTTAGTTAGTAGGTTATTTATTATAATATATAACATAACATGAATTTTATTTTGACTTGAGCATAGTACAGCTCATCGCCATACAAACACATTAAGACAATAACACAATAACATGTCTGTGTCAAAGCCAGCAAAACGAACATATTTATAACTATCTTTGCACTTATGAATGTGTCCAAAGGTTTAATCCTACATGTGAATTCTTTTTCTAGGCATTTTGGTACGAAATGTGCGGGCTGTGAGAAAGGTATCCCCCCGACAGAGGTAGTAAGACGGGCACAAGATAACGTGTATCACTTAGAATGTTTCGCCTGCTTAATGTGTAGTCGCCAGCTGAATACGGGGGACGAGTTCTATCTGATGGAAGACCGGAAGTTAGTTTGTAAGAGCGACTACGAGGCCGCTAAGGCAAGAGGTAAATATTAAATCTTTAATGCCAAAGCATGTCGCATAACAGCAAAACAGCAATAGAATTTTCTAAAAATGGTCTACCCTAAAAGAAAAGAATTTGCTCCTTGGGAGCAAATTCTTTCCTTTTAGAGTAGACCATTTTCTAGAAGTAAGGCAAAGTACTTTTGATAGAACTACCGGGTCCTTTGAAGCTTTCCATTCCCCTGAAAAGAAGACATATATTATATTCATTGAATTATATGTTATGTTTATATTATATATGATTTTATATAATATTAATCTGAAATAATTATAGATATTTACTTGTTTCAGTATTAATATGTGGACCGCGCCATGCAAAAATATGCCTGCGGGCATATGCGGACAGCGATAGCCCAGATCAGCCTGCGCATCCATGCAGTCTAATCAGGTCCTTCACTGCCTGCTTACAGAATCATTGGACACTATAGAATGTACCAATGGAAAGCAAATGCCTGGATGAGACTTAGCGCATGCGCAGGATGAATCTAAACCTGTGCATTTTGCGCATATTTGAAGACACATTTTCGCTTGGCGTAACCCTTATTTTGTTTATATTACAATTGGCTCTCGTTATCTCGAAGTCGCTTATCTCGAATAACCGCTTATCTCGAAGTGAAAATCTTGTCCCTGCCTAAACATGAAAATCTAACAACAAGTAAAAAATTTTGTGGAAAAGAGGAGAAATTGCTCCTAAGGAGCAGGAGCAATTTCTCCTCTTTTCTACAATATTTTCGACATATCTCTAACGTCAAGTCCAATTACATATAAATTTGTTCAATGTGGTTGTTCGAATTATTTTTTCCTCAATTCTGAAAATCTGATATGTCGAGGTACGGATATCTCGAAGTGTTTCAGAGAGTCCCTTGGAATTCGAGATAACGAGAGTCGACTGTATATCATATATTATATTTTTGAATTGGAGAGCAAAATGCACATACGATGTAGCAAACATGTATAAAAGATATAATCCGGCAAGGGTCTTGTAGGACTGAGTAAATGTTATCCTTTTAGAATGACATTTACGATGATTTACAAAGCTGCAATAATCCTATTAACCGGGCGCTTCCGGTAAACCAATCAATAGTTGCTGAGGTTTAATCACGCAACAAACACAGAATCTCTGAGCTTCCTGTGCACTGTCATCTCGAAAAAACCTCCAAGCTAGTCAGTAATAGCAAAATAATGTAATAGTATGAGCTAAGTAAAAAAACTAAATCTTTCCTTTGGCAGTAATGCTTGAAATGTAGCTTATTGGGCCAAAAACACCATACCTGCTGCAAAGACTAGGTGGGAGAAATACCTTTTAACTGTTCTTTTAGGAACCATAGGTAGTTGTTTTTTAATGTTCCTTTAATAAGATCAAGCGATTTATCTTTAATCAGTTTGTGTTACAAGGTAGGATAAAGAAGTGTAAAGAGATTCACATGTCGACAAACTGGTCGCTGGAAAATATCTAGATCTAAATATATATACATCTATATCTAGAACCTCATCAGAGATTGATTTGTCCACCAAAATAGGTTTTTGCCCGATGTTTCATTGCGTTTTTCATAGTATTTGATAAAATGTCTTTTACTGGTGGCAAGGCAAGAAGTTAAATAATTTAGATAGCCCAGTTGTAGTTCATAAACTAGATTTGGCAATAAAACCTGCTTTATGTGACCTTTTTAAAAGCTTTGGTAACCAGTAGAAAGTCGGAAAACAGAACACAAACTGTAGTGAAGATATACATTCTGAGCAGGAATCCTATGAATGCAAAGAACGTATAAACATGGTATAAGATCGTTAAAATGACATAGTATACTCCACATTACGAAAACATGCCTATTCAAATATGTAGAAAATTTCACCTCCAAAAAACTGAAATTTTTTAGATAAAAATACTGATATTTTTCATATTTCTGCTCAAAACATAGATTGTGGGTACTCGCCGAGGCGGTTCTAACGAGTACCCACAATCTATGTTTTTGAGCAGAAATATGAAAAATAATGTATACCCCTGGAAACCCCAGTTTTACTATATAAAGGTGGGGTTTAAGGGGGTCAAATTTATATAGACATGTTTTCGTGATGATGTTATGGCGTCTGTGTATAATGTATTCTTCAATCTAGACTTATAAAGTCTGAGTAGATGTGAAATATTTTATTCATAATGATATCTTTAAGTACATAATATGTAAAATGTACCCTTCCTTCAATCACTATGTTTCTCTTCAGCTATCTCATCAGTCATAGATGTTTGAGTCAGCCTAAAATAAAATCTGGCATGGCATGGTGGCATAAGATAAAATGTGGTGTGGTAGGTTTGGCATGGTATCATGGGCAAAACTAACATCTACGACTGAAATCAGCCTATCTGCAACCCTGTTTACGCCTCCTAACGCCGGCTTAAGCAATATTCTATTTCTAAATCATTCCGAATTGACTTGTTGATTGAACTTTGTCCCGATTCTCTTTAACCCATTGTAGTCGGAAGACCCGTAAAAGGGTAATTGGCTAGGAATATGTAAATTTCATAGCCGGATGTACCTAAAATTGAAATTGGACTCTTCCAATATATAGTGTAGGAGAGTTTCAGTATACAATAGGTTAAAAGTAAGCAGCATAAAGTAAAACTTTTAAGATGGGCGTAATTATATAGAAAGGTCATGTCCATATTACCCAGCTAGCATTCTACGTAAATCTACATCGGGCCATCATCGGCCCGTCAGCTACCCTGACGGGCCGATGACGGCCCGATATAGATTTACGTAGAATGCTGACTGGGTAGTGAACTACTGTGCTTTCGACATCTTTCAAAAAGTCGTTTTTGGCTTGGCGCTTTACACAGAAGTAAATTTGCAAATTTTTGTCATGATTAAATGCAAGACCCTTTCTTATAACTTTTACCTTTTGTCATAACTACCTATGCACAAAAAAGTTTTATTCTAGTCATTGTTTTAAAAAAATCAATTTTTTTCACTTTTCCCATAGTAAAAATGAATGCCATCACGAAAACACGCCTATATAATTTTGACCCCCTTAAACCCCACTTTTATATAGTAAAACTGGGGTTTACAGGGGTATACATTATTTTTCTTATTTCTGCTCAAAACATAGATTGTGGGTACTCGTTAGAACCGCCTCGTCGAGGCGGTTCTAACGAGTATCCACAATCTATTTTTTGTGCAGAAATATGAAAAATATCAGAAATTTTTATCTGAAAATTTTCATTTGTTGGTGGTAAAATTTCCAATATAGTTGAATAGGCGTGTTTTCGTAATGAAATTATGGAAGGTAGGTAACTTGGAGAGGCAGATTTTCAACACGTTACGCTTGTTCAATTTTTCTGAAAATTTCACAATATTGTTGTGAAACATCAATAATTCAATTACAGAAAAGTAAAACAATATTTTCTTTGGCAAACATTAAAAAAACATTCACTTTACAATTTTGCTTAGCACTTTAAGAGTTAATTGCTACGGTATTCGCAATCTAATCTAAGGCTTTGCTTGACAGATATGTTACCAGGTACATTCTCAAGAGTTGTGTTGTGACACTTTTTTTATTTGCAATATGATTCTTACCGGTTTACGATTGTCGTATCAAGTATTGAAATCGTACACTGCTGAATAGTCGCAACAGGAAGTTCACTGTATTATGAAACAAAGCACACCTGAGAACAATGCCTTGTACATTATAGAATTATCTTGTTAAAACATTTTGTAATCTAATAATGTCAATAATTTACGGTCATGCTAAGCATTACGAGAACAAGCCTATTCAAATATACTGTAAAGTTTACCACCAAAAAATGAAACATTTCAGATGAAAATTCTGATATTTTTCATATTTCTGCTCAAAAACATAGATTGTGGGTACTCGTTAGAACCGCCTCATAACATAGATTTGGTACTCGTTAGAACCGTCTCGATGAAGCGATTCTAACGAGTACCCACAATCAATGTTTTTGAACAGAAATAAGAAAAATAATGTATACCCCTGTAATCCCAGTTTTACTATATAAAAGTGGGGTTGAAGGGGGTCAGCATTAAATAGGCATGTTTTCGTGATGTGTCAAGAATTTACCGACGGTTTCAAAAGTAAGCATTGATGTGCCCAGATAATGCCATAATCATGGAACATAGCCCTTCCCAGGCTCCAGTAAGGAGTGAATGGCTTAAAACGACATCACGAAAACTACACTTCATCGAAAACAGAATGAACAAGCAAAGTCAGACATTTTATGTCCCCCCCGCATTTTAAAAATCCTCCAAAAATGACAAAGTCAACAAGGTACCTACGCTACAATGTGAAAACAAATGATCGGATGGTTAAAGCTAAAGCCCATGCACATCTTCAGACCATGTAGAAAATTCCTGCAAAGTTTCAAAATGATTGGTTATAACATGTAGAAGAAGTTGCGCACGCAAGACATATACTCTATATATACGAGGCAAAAAATAGTTGTGAACTTAGAAAAAAAGTAAAAAGAAAAATAATTTAAGGATTATATCCAAACCATATGCATATCTTCATACTAGGTAGAAAATGCCTGCAAAGTTTCAAAAAGATTGGTTATAACCTGTAGGAGGAGTTGCGCACACAAGATACCCATTTAATACGCTTTTGAGGCAAAAATAACTAAGTTCATAACCTGTTAAAACAAAAATAAAACAAACATAGTCTAAGGATTTTATCCAAACCATATGTACATCTTCAGACCACGAGGAAAATGCCTGCAAAGTTTAAAAAAAAAAAAAAAAAAAAAAAAAAAAAAACGATTGGTTATAACCTGTAGGAGGAGTTGTGCACACAAGACACCCATTCTATGCATACTATTGAAACAACGTGGAAAGTGATAAACATTAATCTAAGGTTTATGACCAAACGTGAAAAGTGACAAAAAATAGTCTAAGGTCCAAACCACGTGCATATCTTCAGAACATGTAGAAAATACCTGCAAAGTTTCTAAAAGATCGGTTAAACCTATAGGAGGAGTTGCGCATAAAAGATATGTATCAGAGTGGAACGGAGAAATGGAACCACGTAAGCACGTAAAACATCTCCCCTCACTTTTCTCCGAAAAGACGTGGGGCAACAAACGAAATGAAGCTGCGAAAGACCGCCCTTGGATCAGAGTAACCGCCCTTGGAACGGTCAACAGCTGAGCTCTTGGGGACATTTGTCTCATTGATCGCATGTATGTACCCTAATTTGCCCACATTTATCTTCCTTACGTACTTGTATAAGTGTTTTAACTTCCTCTCGACGTGTTTAACGCTTAGTACTCTGGGTAAAATTTTCAGCAGAGGACGTATTGAAATATTTTTCTTGTTTTTCCCCAGAAAACAAATGTCAAATTATGTTTTCTGGGAAAAATATCTGATTCAAATATCTGCACAGAGAGTGGTAAAGAGAGTAGTATTCTGATGACAGAATAGCAAACAGTATGTACATTGAGCTAAATGCAAACAGTATGGACACTGAACTAAGTTTTAGGGACAGTGTTTGGTCCGCACTCTTTGCTGCATCAGTTCTGTCCGAATGGTATGGTGATTCGATACACGTTATTTATCCTGAAATAGTACAAACGACCATTCTGATATCGTCCTAAAATCGTAGGTTTTCAGGACGATATCATATAAATCGTTTGATGTGTTCATAACGAAAACACGCCTATTCAAATATACTGAAAATCTGACCACCAAAAAAAATGAAAATTTTTAGATAAAAATTCTGATATTTTCATATTTCTGCTCAAAACATAGATTGTGGGTACTCGTTAGAACTGTCTCACCGAGGCGGTTCTAACGAGTAACCACAATCTATGTTTTTGAGCAAAAGTAAGTAAAATAATGTATACCCCTGTAAACCCCAGTATACCCCTGTAAACCCCTATATAAAAGTGGGGTTTAAGGGGGTCAACATTATATAGGCGTGTTTTCGTGATGTTATTTTGAGCATTTAAATTTAGTGCGAGCAGATGGTACATTTTCAGAATATAGCCTGGATGATGCCAGTAAAAGACCACGGACCACTATCACTGCCAAACAATTAGAAGCATTGAAGAGAGCGTATAACGAAAGTCCCAAACCAGCCAGGCATGTCCGGGAACAGCTCAGCGCTGAGACAGGTCTCGATATGAGGGTTGTTCAAGTGTGGTTCCAGAACAGACGAGCAAAGGTAGGTGAAAAACACAAGATTAATCTTAACCCATTGTAGTCTGGAGGCCCCTAAAAGGGTAACTGGCAAACAGTAAAAGGGTAATTGGCAGAACGCAGCGTTTGATCAGGGTCGCTAATGTTTGCAAATAGTTCAACCATTTTTTCTCCCGGAATATGTAAATCACATAACCTGACATACCTAAAATCGAAATTAGAATATTCCAACATATAGCGTGTGGAGTTCATTCAGTCTACAATGGGTTAATACCTTGTTTAATCTCTCCTGAAAGGTCATCAATTCCCCTTAGACTTTACATTAGGTTTACTGCCGTTACGAAAATATGCTTATTCAAATATACTGAAAATTTTACCACCAAAAAATGAAAATTTCCAGATAAAAAATTCTAATATTTTTTTTTTTTTTTTTTTTTTTTATATATATATATATTTCTGCACAAAACAAATTGTGGGTACTCGTTATAACAGCCTCACCGAAGCGGTTCTAACGAGTACCCACAATCTATGTTTTTGAGCAGACATAAGAAAAATAATGTATACCCTTGTAAACCCCAGTTTTACTATACATAAGTGGAGTTTAAGGGAGTCAAAACTGTACAGGCATGTTTTCGTGATGTGACTGTTTCACTAAAATCTTTGAAGGTTAACCCTTGTCCTGCTGAGTAAATTAAGATGCCAAGCCTACTTCTAATTTTCAGCCAATCAGATTACTTGATCCAGATTGTTGTAATGAATTTGCATACTTAATGGCAAACAGTGCAGATCCAGATCAGTTGGCTTCTTCAGAAGCCAACTGATCTGGATCTACACTGTTTGCAAAGGCAGGGTATATCCGGGCTCAGCAGGACAAGCGTTAACCTTGGACACAAAAAGCACAAAAAAAACGAAAATCAAAGTTAGGGTTTCATTGAAACTTCATATGACATTTTAATTTGAAGGCCTGCGCACATTACCTAGCACTGGTATAAGAGAAACCCAATTTCCCAGGATTCTCCGTGTTCCAATGTTCGTTTCCCCTCTCATTGTCCATCACCTGTATGCATATTCCTCGCGCAATGTCAGTGCAGTGAAATGCGTTTCCTTTCTCTGTGTCTTTGACGTTGTTGTATGGTTAAAATAAGTTGTAAACTTAATTAAGATATTATGGAGTATAATAAAAACAATCTCGTATATGTCGCAGATACAATGTAATAGGGTCGGTGTTTAATCCATGTAGCGGCCGTTAACGTCTCTCGTAGTTCTAGACAATGTCCTTTATATTTCCTTTAAATTTTATACTTTTTGGTCCCTTGGGATCAGTGATTCCGTGAAGATAAATTCCAAAAATCGCTTGTCGCTCAAAATAAATCACTGATCATGAACAGATTCAATATAGACACAAAATCTGTTATCTTTGTTTTTTAACTTGTCTGTTGCTTTTTAGTTTGTATTGACATTTCTTAGGAATAGTCTCCTTGTCACTTCCGGCGTTTTATAACATTAAGAAACTCACTTATTTTATTTTGGCTTACCGTATATACCTTAAATATTTGGACACCATGTCCCCTTACCATACCTGTCCTATAATAAACACCCCTATTTTGCAACTGAAATTGCGCTGAATGAGTGATAAAAGGTGTACACGCTGATCAGATGGCGGCCTGCAGTGGCGTAAACAAAACGGAATTATTTTTACGCACACCCAGGAAGAAATTTTGAAAAGTATGCCTAGAATCGTTTCCCAATAGGGGCTACTTTTATAGGAAAGAATTTGCTCCCTCTTATTCTTTCCTTTAAAAGCAGCCCCTATGGGTAGAAGCAAAATATTTTATGTCAATACTACTTTATTATAAATATTTTTCTTATGTATGTTACGCACATGCGAATTGTGCGTAATGAGCACAACGCCTTTGGCGTGGGTCTACACTGTTTGCTCAGTCCTGCCTGTCCGAATACTTGGGATAAATACGGTATATGTTCAAAGAGCAAATATTGACTACGTCAGAATATTATGTTTACAGGAGAAACGTTTGAAAAAAGACGCTGGTCGCCAAAGATGGAGTCCTTATCTTAGACAGCTGAAGAAAAATGGTGATCCGGACAATTCTCTGAGCGCTGATGAACGCTCAGATGACGGCATGACAGATTACCATGGTAACGTCTTTCTGTTCTCTCATTGATTTTGCCAAATAGTTTAAAAGGTTACGTTTCAAACAGACATATTTTCAGGAGGCTAAAAAGAAACAACCGCAATAACCGAGGCTGTGATATATTCTTTCTTTCTTTGTTTCTTTATATTATTCCGTTAAACTTTAACTCATTTTGCAGGACTATATTAATGTACAGTTGCCCTGCAAACAGTACAGAACCAGATCAGATTTCAAAGAATGTTTGTCATGACATTAGCAATTGCACTAACAGAAGAAATCTGACCTCTTTCAGCTTGCATGGTAGGAGAGTACGCACCATACGTAGGCATTCTTGACTTCTAAAGAGATCGAGGGTCTAATAAAATTCATTAAAATAATTAAAGCAATAGATTATTCTTAGTTGTCTATGTTTAGCTCTAACGGCTAGTGAATTAAGGCTTTTTCATGAGATGTTCACGCGAGTAAGATATTAAACAAGGTAACATTGGAATTCACATAGACTGGCTCCAGTCTCCAGTGACCAATATTTTTTCTTATAATCCCGTTCGATAATCCACAAAACTAAAACCAAAATGATATCATGACTATTAAGGCTGGTCACTGGTGACCAGCTTTTATAGTCATGATATTATTTTGGTTTTATTTTAGTGGATTATCAAACAGGATTATCAGAAAATTACTTCGCAACTGGAGACTGAAGCCAGTCTAGAATTCATCTTACATTATTTTAAAAGAAAACGAAATAAGAATAGTTTCAAACGGCATAATATGTGATGTAGGCAGTACTGATACCTGCGCATTCTGCGTAAACACTCCCGAGAATACTGTTAGTAAAGACGTTGTACGACTAATAGAAATTGATTTAGAAGACTAAAACACTGACATTTTGATACAAGAAATACATTTTTTAAAACTTCTTGCTTTTCGCGCACCAGGTCTTTCTGAAAAGAGGTCAGCTCTGTGACGAAAGAATTCGCTCTGTTATCAGTTTGAGCTAGGGCATGACAAAAACCAACAAAATGGCATGTGCGCCCAGCGAAGGCTCAGATCAGACTGGCATCCACCCAGTCTCATCAGAGTCTTCGCTGTCCGCATGAAGATAGCTTGGGTCCTTAGCTTCCCACTGAGCGCATTGCAAAGGCTCTGATCAGACTGGGCGGATGCCCAGGCTGATCTAGACTGGGCGGATGCCCAGGCTGATCTGAGTCTTCGCTAGGCGCACATACCATTTTGTTGGTTTTGTCATGCGCTGGCTCATTTAGAGTAGAGCTTTTTTCTGAGGTTGGCCTTGGGGATGCCACAACAATGTTCACACAGTTGTCTACTCTACCCTTAAAGTATATCGATTCTCTTTAAAAGCTTTAAGACTGCATTGTTTACAGATTGTTATGTTTTATTTTCAAAGGCTCCATATTCCTCAAAAGTAGACATTTTATTATCAAAGAAAAATTTCATAAATTGATATATGGTATTAATACAACCATGAAATATGGCACCTGATAGCCTGTAAAATTTCAGTTAGTCTCTCGTTCTTGAAATGAAATGATTTCTTTTATCATATCTCTGAATTAATGTTGCCAACATTAATTCAGAGGTACGTTAAAAAATCTTTTCATTTTGATCCAGTTCAAAAACGAAAGACCAGCTGAAATTTTACAGGCTGTCAGGTGCCACAATTTATGATTGTATTAATACTATATATCAATTTATTAAACCTTTCTTGGATAAAAATGTCTATTTTGGGGGGAAATATGGATCCTTTTAGAAACTAATTAAATCAATTATTTCCGTTTCCAGATATCGATGATATGGATCCTGGGTCAGTACACAGTGGCCGCTTATCTAGTGATATCTTTAGTTCTGGTCAGATGGACCAAGATGGCGGCATGGGTCATGTGCCGATTGTGCCCCCTGGCACCCCGCCCATGGATAACTGGGGTCCATATGGGGCAATGCATCCAAATCCAGCTTTCATGGAGCGTCATTCACCTAACATTCCGATGGCATCAGGACATCTTATGCCAATGGACGGTATGCCGATGATGGGACCGATGGTGTCCCGAATGATAAATCATGATTTGAGTGAAAGTTCTAGAGGATATTCCGACTATGGACCAAATTCAAATCAAAACCATGTTGAAGTATATTGATCCTCAGTGAGAAATAGTGTTAAATCTAGTCAAACTCTACCGCGTACAGTGGGAAAATATGGAAATAAGACGTGATTACTGTGTACTGTGTATGGCATTCATGATAATCGTCGGATAGTCGGCATTGTTTAGAGTTATTTTAGAATGAGACCTGAGTGTTAGCTATGGCTATATAGATGAAGTACCATAACTGGATCTGCCTGTTTACTTCTACAAAGTAGTAAACCAGTAAATTACTACGCACGAAGAGGTTTGTTTTTTGACATAGTCATGTTTTTTTCATGTTGGAAGACCACGTTGTGTTCGTGCATATACTTGTGTCTCAGCGTTCATCTAGTAAATGAATTGTTTAATATTGTTACAGACCCATAAACTATGGTTTCAGTCAGTATTTTCAATATACTTTGCCATTGAAGCGCCAGACACAACAGAGCAGACGACATTCTGACTTTTTTTCTTATTTTTCCAAGAAAGGATATCTGCTAGGGAGGTTTCACAAGGAATATCAAGCCTTTTGTCGGAAAAATAGCATTATAAGTTTGTCCTCTACAATTTTAATGGCGCTTCAAGGGTGATATAGAGCCACGCCACTCAATAGTTATGCATGTGACCATAAACTTAAATTTCCGTATGCGATCCCTGCAGTACCCAGGCTTCCTCCTCATGGATGAGGAGGTTCACATGGGTTTTGTGTTTGCGCATCCATTCTTAGGAGTGACGCTATTCATATTCCGTCTGACACAATGATGTACATGTTACACAAGTCACTATGATTAAATATCATCTATCTATTTATATGTAAATGACCATTTTAGGAATGATAAAAAGCAAACAACTTTAGTCTGTATAAGTAGTGTCTTAGAAATGCTAGGATTTCATGGCATTTATAATGGCAAAGTAATCGTGAAGAGAGCGAAATATGACAACTGACATTGTACAAGTAGAAGCATTTTCTTCAATGGCCCGACATTCCAAATGTATTTTCTATATAAGCTAAATGCTACCATGCAGTGTACAGCGACTTGACAATTGCATCACAGCACCTGACATTTAAGCAAGGGTAAATGTTTGATTTCAGAATCATTCTTTAGCATTTTTCATTTATAAGTACACCCGTCTTTCGCAATGGCGGCATATGTGTGTTCATTGCTAACGCGGGTCATTCTTTTTGGAATCTATTGGCCAAAATCAGAAACATTCTGCAACATTTTTGTAATGTAAATACTAAGTCTTATTTATTTATTACAAAGAACGTTAATGCAATATTTGATACGGACCGACTTATTAAATAATTTAATTAATAATTAATAATTAAATAAATAATTTCTAAAAGGAATGGCCCTTGAGAGCAGTTTAAGTACTCACAACACTAAAAACAGTAGAAGTGACAAGTTTTCAGGGTCAGACTGGCTAGTTGCTGCCAATTTGACCTAATCAATGAGCAGAATTTCCAGTTCATACACTGCTACATTAATGTACAGATATGTTTCTGTGAAACACAAGCTTGTATAAAGGACTGTGTGTTATATCCGACAGATTTTATTTTAGCTTTTTTGTCATTAAAAATGTGTGAAATAATAAGAGACGATATAGCAAAAACAAATATTAAGGGAACAAGGCCTAAAGATGAAGGGGAACCGCCGATACACTTGCAAGGGATCCCACTCTTCCAAAACTATTTTGGTCCCTTTCTGAAAACGGGTATACTTTGACATATTGACAGATTATCTTGTATAATTTTGGCACAGATATATTCTTTCGCCATTGAGACATCTACATGTACCCAGCTAGAATTCTACGTGAATCTACATCGGGCCGTCATCGGCCCGTCAGCTACCCTGACGGGCCGATGACGGCCCGATATAGATTTACGTAGAATGCTGACTGGGTATACAGTTGTGACATATATAGGTTAAATTATTCATTAAAATGGGATTGTGTAATATCTGTAAAAATATTATTTATTTCTTTATTATAGCCAGAATATTTATTTGTATTTATTTAATGCACAGAAAGACCCATTTCACATTAGTTTAATACCTTTCATAAAATAAGTAAGTTATTTGTATATACATGTACTTATTTTCAATCTGATAATCTGCGATTTCTCAATACCATATTTATCGTATGTGTTCGGACAAACAGGCCTGAGCAAACAGTGTAGACCTATATAAGACGCACCAGAATGCGTCATCTCATCAGGGTCTACGCTGTTTGCCACTTATCCAGCAATTTTAGACACAACATCGGGTAGTATATTGTACTTTTTCATCTCGAAAACATGCCTATATAATATTGACCCCCTTTAACCCCTCTTATATATAGATAAACTGGGGTTTACAGGGGTATACATTATTTTTTCTTATTTCTGCTCAAAAATATAGATTGTGTGTACTCGTTAGAACCGCCTCACCGAGGCGGTTCTAACGAGTACCCACAATCTATGTTTTGAGCAGAAATATGAAAAGATATCAGTTTTTTTTATCTGAAACTTTTCAGTTTTTGGAGGTGAAATTTTCTAAAATGTGAATAGGCATGTTTTTGTAATGTCAAGTTTTAGAACAAGTACAATAAGGAGTTGAGGTGTCCGAAAACTTAGGATAAATACGGTATACAAACTAAATGCGCTCCGGAAATAGATCAGCCAGTCAATGAAGTGTGGCCTTGAGGCAATGTTCACTAATACATTGATGTCTACAAACGTACCACTGCTTCCATGAATACCGTATTCGACATAATTACCGCACATACCCCTGTAAGCGCACAGTCAAGCAATTCCGTAGTCGTCAGATTTCAGACAGTATTCTTTTTATCTTCTTCTTTTTAATGGCTTAATTTGGAGGTTATCATTTGAATTGCATCGACTTGTCTTGTCGATGCAATTCAAATGAGTCCCCACAACATATACTTATATTAAGAAATTCAGAAGAAGGAAAAAAAAACACAAAAAATACCGCATAAGAATCATTTGATAAGTCCTTCGCTGATTTTTTCTTTTTTTTTTTAAGTGTACCCTTTGTATAGCCAGTTACCTATTCTACCACAAGTGTTTCAAGTATTTTTGAAAAACCTAAGCGCTCAGTGCAGTAATTAGGTCGAATACGGTATCTCTATTTTTACGTTTAGGTTTCTAACTTTCTACGAGTTACGTAGCACGGAAATGAAGACATTTCGTTAAGTTATAGTTTCGTTATAGCTTTGGTTACATTGATCAACGATAGTCACGTAGACAACTGTCTTAAGGAAATTTTGGCGTTTGTATACTATGGCTCGATTGTTAACAATCGACCCATAATGAGCGCAACGTCAGAAAACGTAGCTTCTGACTTTTTCGCCCAAGGAAGACACAAATCAGCCTGCGTGTTCGCACAGTCTGATGAAAGTCTTCGTTGTCCGTATGAAGACGCTATCCAAAATGCGCTCAGTAAAGATTCTGATCAGATTGCGCGAATCTGAATCTTCACTGATCTGAATTGCTGGGCGCATATGTTTGCTAGTTCGTTGCGGCTCTAATGATAATAGCAGAAATATATGTTGATCATCACGAAAACGTGCCTATATAATGTTGATCCCTTAAACCCCACTTTTATATGGTAAAACTGGGTTTTACAGGGGTATACATTTTTTTCATATTTCTGCTCAAAAATGCCGAGGCGGTTCTAACGAGTACCTACAATCTATGTTTTGAGCAGAAATATAAAAAAATATCAGAACTTTTATCATTTTTGGTGGTAAAATTTTCAGTATATTTGAATAGGCATGTTTTCGTAACGTTTCTTTCAAAGTCCTTTGATATATTTATAAGGTCGCCATAAATAACAAAAATCTAGGCTCAGTGGTCTTCTGTAAAAATGTGAGCACAATAAGCGTGCTTGTTAACAAGGGGTAAGTCCTGTCACATAAATAATGTACGGAATAGTATACTATATTTTGAATGTGAAATCTAGATTTGGCATGATGACTTACGTCAATCCGCCTTTGTAAAGTTTGATTCGGGGCACAGCATTTCCTGCAAGATTGCATGTGCGCCCAGGGAAGACTCACTGATAAGTATGTGCATCCCCACAGCCGGACCGGAGTCTTCGCTGTCTACCTGAAGACGCCTTGTATACCCACAGTGTGCATGCAAAGACCGATCAGACTACGCGGATGCGCAGGCTGATCTGAATCTTTCCTGGACGCAAATGCAATCTTGTAGGAAACGCTGTTCCCCGGCTGAGTTGCGATTCGGCATGCTATATAAATTGTACACGTATATAATTATTAAATATGAATAAATACGAGCTGTACTTCAGTAAAACCAATATTTTCGTTCAGAATAGACTAAGATCAGCCAGTGTAGCCATGCAGTCTGATTGTACATTTCGCTGTTTGTTCTGAGAATTTCTCATAGCGTATACCGCATAGGTCTGCATAAGAGTGGATATCAGGTAAATATTAAAACTGGCACAATTAATCGGATAATCGATTAATCGATCGATAAATTCTCAAAAAAAAAAATGATTATCGTTATTGATTTGCAAATAATCGATTATTCGATTTCTGTGGTTGTTACATTACCATATTTACTTTCAGGATTCGAACACCTCAACTGTTTACCGTAGTTGCTAATATTTGAACAAGTACAATTTACTATCTTACTACCCAATATTGTGTCTTAAAGTAGGTGGATGAGTGACAAACATTGTAGACCCTGATGAGACGCCGCAGAATGCGGCGTCTCATCTGGGTCTACACTGTTTGCTCAGGCCTCTCGGTCCGAATGCATACGGTAAAGTATAACATATAGTAAGCCATGCTCAGACAGTAAGCCGAAAGGTAAGATTATGACGAAATCTTCAACGATTACTAATCGATTATCGACCAAAATGGCAGGACTGATAATCGATTGTCTTTTTAGCCCTGATTAGCCAGCCCTAGGAAATATGTTTCTTATTACTCCACGAAAACATATGTTGTAGGTACTCATTAGAAGCGGCTCGGCGAGGCGCTTATAATGCGTACCCATTACATACGTTTTCGTGGAGAAATAAGAAAAAAAATATCAATACTTGTGGATTTGAAAAAAAAAAAAGAAAAACACCTTATTAAAAGCTATGAGTATAGCCTACGTTGTATATATACTGACTATTCATACTACAGTCGAACTTCAATGGCTCGAACATCTTTGGGACCATAGAAAATTGTTCGAGATATAGGTAGTTCGAGCCACTGAGGGTCAATCATGATGCCAGGTCAGGAAGCAAATAGCGATAATTTAGGGAATTTTTTTATTTCCTTCACAATAATTGTATGTTGAGTGTACTCATTAGAATCGCCTCGATGAGGCGATTCTAATGAGTACACACAACATACAATTTCATTATAAAATAAGAAAATTTCCCTAAATATTTGTTTTCTTGCGCTAGCGGAAGAATTTCGTAGGGACTCAAAAATGAGTTCGAAGTATCTATGGTAAATGAGCCATCGGAGTTCGAGCTATTGAGGTTCGACTGTATGTGGATGAGCAGGCTGATCTGAGACTTCGCTGTTAACCAATGTTCATGGTGATTTTGTGGTGGTCGAGCTCAGTTATATTGAAATCAACACTGTTTTGTATTTGCGTGTGAGATGCAACGTGAGATAATGTACCTTATGCCATAAGCACCCAGCGAAGACTCAGATCAACCTGCCCATACGCTTAGTCTGATATGAGTCTTCACTATCCACATCAAGGGAAATGGATACTTTTGGTAGACACAGCGGGCACACAACGTTGATACAACGTCAATTCAACGTTGATTCAATATCTTGACGTTGAATCAACATTGAATCTACATTGGCTGTTCTGCACATCAAAGCCGTTCTGAAAAGGGGTATTTTCTAAAGAATAAGAGTGTGCGCCAACAAGGAGCAAATTTGGTCCTTTTAGAGTAGACCTCTTTTCTTTCCATAAGGAAGACAAGAATAATTTTGACATACACCGTAACCTCTCTATAAGACGATAGGTGGGATCCAAAGTGAAAACCGTGATACCTAAACATCTGTGTTGTATCCAAACAAAAATGTCTAGATTATATAGAAAAATGACCAGGATTGGTCATGACCATAGATGGGCATTCTTCTGTATAATCTAGACATATTTTTAAAAAAAAATGTCTAGATTAATTAGAAAACTGACCATAAATTGTCATTTTTTTTCTATATAATCTGGACATTTTTCTTTGGATACAACACTGTTGTGGGCCGACTTTAAACCGTCTCATAGCCGAACCGTCCTACAGTCAATCGTCTTATAAAGCGGGTTCAAGTGTAGTTGCCTGAAAGAGCATTCATTCCACAGAGCAGCCAGCCAAGATTCTGATCAGACTGCACAGATACTGATCTGAATCTTCGCTGGACCTAGATTTACTCACGTTGCGGTTTATATGAAATGGTATGAAGTGGGCTGAAAAACAAAACCAAAAATAAACAACTGTGACGTGTCAGTTGAATCAGGGTATTGAACCTAAAAGTGCTTATTACAGCTGTAGCAGCGACATTTTGTTTTTCTTGTATAATGTTTGTATACATTTTTTTTAGATTTTTCAGAGAAAATAAGACATTTCATGTTCTCATGAATTGCCAAGTCTTATTTACTCTGGAAAATATATATATATTTTTTTTTTAAATAATAATAATGTCGCCTGCTTCAATTCTGTATAGCCTTTAAGAGTTAATGCACAGAGTTTGAACGATATCACGTTTGTGTATGTGTAAATACGCAGTGGATATTCACACATATACGTTATACATATTGCATTTACCCTCAATATGTGAACAAGCAAACAGTGTAGAGCCAGATATATGACTCCACAGAACGCGGCGTCCGATCAGGATTCACATTGTTTGCAGCCATAAAGACACTTAACACGTAGTACAACATTGTTCAAATTTTGAATAAATATGGATAAAAGTTGAGTTGAATATATATGTAATGTAACTGGCATTTTTGTCAGCTCACTTCATTACTACATGTTCTATTATAGTTGATGATGAGATACTAATAAAGAAATGATGCTAAAACATTGCACTGTCTCCCCTTTTCTTTTATGTCATCAGGGACCAGGTTTACAATCATTCCTAAAGTTAAGATTGATCTGAACTTTAAGGACTGGGGTTTGCAAAGCACATTTAACCTTTTCACTTAAGAGCTGATTTTCAACGATGATACAAATAAATATAATTCGATATCGAACAAAGCATACTGAACAATCATGAACGTATTCATTTTCGTTGACTTTGAGAGAGACATTTCTGTCAAACTGGTTTTCCTTGCTACCAAAAATGGGGTCTACTGTAAAAGAAAAGAATTTGCTCCCGGGAGCAAGTTCTTTCCTTTTAAAGTAGATTCCTTTTCAGAAGGGCATTCGTGTATGCAGACAACAAAAATTCACAGAAATTATCCAAGTTATCAAAATTGAAAGAAAATCTGCAAAGTTCCCTTTAATACCGCGTTTCACGTGCTAAAGTTTCAGACTTTTATTTTAAGGTACATGAAAAATCAAAATCAGACGACAAGAGACCTGCCTTGGTTGGAAAAGGGTCTGTTCATATTGAATGATGAGAAAACCAAGACACTGCGTCCTGAACTGCTTTGAGCGGACGCTCCCAGCAGTTTTGAGCAGTCTCTTGTTTTACAGCCTCCACGCTATTCACAGCCTCTACGCTATTCACAGCCTCCACGCTATTCACAGCCACCACGTTATTCACAGCCTCCACGTTATTCAAAGAGGACTGAACAAGAACTTTTGCCACACTGTGTGGATGTATAGGCTAATCTGAGTCTATGCTCGTCACACAGGTTATTGTAGGTTTTGGTCGTTCGCTGACTCTTTAAATGTAAGTGCTCTATAGTCCCAAAGAACCAGGGCCCAGTAGTTCAAAACTAACGATGTCGTTAGTTAACGTATCGTTAAAACTTTGATCATTAAATATGGCATATATGCTAATATTTTTGCTGACAATGTGAGTAGCTTTTGCATTTGTAAAAGCTACTCACATTCTTTCAGCAAAACTACCTGTGAATTAGATCTTGTACTTACTAGAACAGTTAACATTTTGACCACTAACGAGCTCGTTAAGCTAACGATGCTTTGAACAACTGGGCCCAGAAAATTATGTAATGCCAGCACTTTATCGAAGTACGTGGTGACGTTTTATGGCCTCCACCAGAACACAACCCTTTCGACCCAGAGTTCCACAAATGGATTCTTCCATTTTTGAATCGGGACAAGTCCATTGTTGTAAATAGGGGCATCCGTCGAAAATCAAAACTGAATGGCAAACTTAGTAGATGCCAATGGGACGGTTCCTATGAGCCGTCTCATCCGGGTTTACAATGTTTGCAAAGGTATCTGTTTCGGTCTGCATGGTTGAAAGAGTTACAGACAGCTGCAAAATAAGTCAGCAATGAAAGCTCGGCTCTGACACATTTGCATATTCAACTGGGCCCAGTTGTTCAAAACTAACGACGTCGTGAGTTAACGTATCATTAAAACTTTGATCATTAAATATGGCATATACTCTAATATTTTTGCTGAAAAAAATATGAGTAGCTTTTGCTGCAAAAGCTACTCACATTTTTTCAGCAAAAATACCTGTGAATTAGATCTTGTACTTACTAGAACAGTTAACAATTTGACCCCTAACGATCTCGTTAAGCTAACGATGCTTTGAACAACTGGGCCCAGAAAACCATATAATGTCAGCACTTTATCGAAGTACGTGGTGACGTTTTACGGTCTCCACAAAAACACAACCTTTTCGACCCAGAGTTCCACAAATGGATTCTTTCATTTTTGAATTGGGACAAGTCCATTGTTGTAAATAGGGGCATCCCTTTCTAAACTCCAAACTGAATGGCAAACCGTGTAGATGTCAGTGAGACGGTTCTTATGAGCCGTCTCATCAGTGTCTACAATGTTTGCAAAGGTATCTGATTTGGTCTGCATAGCTGTAAGAGTTTCAGATAGCTGCAAAATAAGCCAGCAATAAAAGCTCTGATCTGACGCATTTACATATTCAACTGGTCTCTTGTTGTATAAACAATAGATTACTGTGCTTTCGACATCTGTCAGAAAGTCGATTTTTGCTTGGCTCTTTACACAGAAGAGGTAAATTTGCAAACTTTTGTTATGTTCAATACAAAATTATTTGTCTTAATTACCTATGCCCAAAAAACGTTTTATTCTAGTCAATGATTTTTAAAATAGTTTGACTTTTTCCCATAGTAACAAGGAATGCAAATTATACAGAATTCTGTACGGTAGGTAACTTGGAGGCAGATTTTCAATAAGTTCCGCTTGTTCAATTTTTCTGAAATTTTCACAAAATCAAATATTTTGACTGTTTCCCATAGTGACAATGAATGCAAATTATACAGAATTCTGTAGGGTAGGTAACTTGGAGGCAGATTTTCAATAAGTTCCGCTTTTTTAATTTTTCTGAAATTTTCACAATATTGTTGTGAAACATCAATAGTTCAAATTCAGCAAAGAAAAATAAACAAAAATATTTTCTCAAACAAAATACCCCAAAAAAATCACTTTACTATAGACTTTGCATAGGTAAGACCATTTTTTGGTCGTAAATTTAATTTTGCAGTAAATATTTGAGAAGAAAAGACAGAATCAGAAAAGAAAAATGGTTTCTGATAAGATATGGTCAATCAGAACAATAAATCTTCATTTAAAAGAAAACGAAAAGCAAAAAAAAAAAAAAAAAAAAAAACATCTTTCCGAGAGATGTCGAAAGAACAGTAGCTTGATCACATATACTATAGTTGTGGAGAAACCAATAAGCTACAGTGGGAGTTTAGGTTTTAAATTATGTTCATGGCTACACTTAGATTCCCATATGGTCGGAGCGATCCTGTATTATTACTTTGTAACAATATCCGTCCTAATGTTGTCTTCTGTGACTGGAAAAATACAAGTTGGTTGGCCATCACATATCCGAGGTTGTGTCATATGGTATCGCAGGGGTGTACGTGGACAAAATATACCAGACTACTGTCAGCATTGTTTTATCTACTCATTGATCTTGATGAGATATTATGGGAATTAATTTTACTTTTTTGTGGATTTTATCGATGTTTAAACGCTGGTGAATTACTCATTGACGTATTTCTATGATTTTTATACGAATACCAGCTTAAAGAGCTTGAAATGATCTTTCATCCCAGACGTTATAATTTAATGTCGGAATATATATTAAATTAGGAAAGAAATTTATTTGTGTATTTCTATACATTTTCCTGTTAAACTGAGGACCGTATGCGGGTAATAACTGCTTATCTCCGGAGCGCTCGGATATTATCGGAAAATTCCGTGACTATAACGACTATTGTGCCCTATGGTCTTGTTGAAATGTCGTCATGAAACCATAACTGTGAAATCACATTTAGTATAGGTCTATGAGTTGACAAGCGAGCGTATGGGAATAGGACATGGCAAAATGCTTGATTAAATATTATATCATGTTATATATTAGAACCCGCTTTATATTAATGAGTTTGTCTCCCTTCGGAAAACGTTCTGTTTTACCCTCCGTGGGAGGAAATTCTTCCCTTTTAGAGTAGACCCCTTTTTAGAAGAGTCTTACACTATGGGAGCAAATTATTTCCGTTAAGATCCCATTTCAGGAGGGCATTTGTGTGGAGAGGAGCAAACAGGGAAATCACAAAAGCTGTCTCCCTTTTAAAACTGGTGGAAATTCTACTAAGTCCCCTTGAAATCGTGGAAACCGAAGTAGAGCGTTATTATATGTTTGTTGTGACGATGAGTTGATGTATACTTAAGTCCTTAATAAAATTTCTGTTCTGTTCTGTTCTATTATTGCAATTACTGCAATATTTATTACCATACTCTTGCTTTAGATCCCACTCAAACCGGTTATGTGTGCTACCAACATTCACTCCGTCATTTTTATTGTCATATCTCAGTTTTCACACAGTCCAGACCATCAATCTGTCAATCGCCTGTCCTTCCTAGCACGGGAGTTTGACGAGACAAATTAAAAACTGGCCTTTTAAGCAACATTAGCAAACAGACTGGTTGTCTGTTGTCGGAGTTTTCATCAGTAGATCGATGGAACTAATCAAGGAAATGGAAGAGTGTTCCAGTCAAAGTAAACAGATAAGATGGCCCCAGGTGCCTTTATGGTGAAACATAATTTGAAATGTCAAGTAAATCAGGCACTTTTCGTGTAAATCTATGAGAAAGTGTTACAAATGCAGAACAGAGAAAGAAGACTCAGGTTTTATTATTTTTCATAGCTGTAATTAAGGTTTATCACTTTCATGGTATCAGTGTCAAAGAAACCATATAATCAAATAAACTAAAAAATATATTTTACCGCTTGACCTGGGAAATGTTATTCGTTTATTTCTCCTGTATTTATGATCAGAATTCTATCAAATCGGCCACTTCAGGCGAAAGGCGTCTTTGAACATGCGCAAAAGGCCGAGCTTCAGATTCATCCATGCGCGCGAAGTCTCATCCGGGCATTTACTCTCCACTGGTATATTTGATAGTGTCAAATGATTCTGTAAGCGGACAGTGAAGATCCTGATCAGGCTGCGCGAATGCGCAGGCTGATCTGGACCTTCGCTGTCCGCATATGCCCGAAGACATGTTTCAAAGGGCGCGGCCAAAATTAAACGGAATGAGGCAAGTCAAATTAGAGCTATGAGCATGCGCCAAGTTTGCAGAATAAAATCAAACTTCTCTTTTGCTATTACTGCGTTGAAGCTTTGAAATATCTTTATGTATAAGCAACTGAGATCGCATCCCTTCAGTGCAGAAACGAAACCCAAGAGAGGAAGTTGAATTGCACACTCTATTAAAATACTTTCGTATTACACTTCTGTTAATGACAAGAAATACTTAATACTTTAGACCAAAAAGCAGTCACTAACAAAATGAATCACTAAGACAGTACAATATTTAGCAAGTAAACAGAGGACTTGTAAGGAGGAATATTTGTTTATAATTCTGGGATAGTTTTCTTCAGTTCTACATAAAACAGACGTTGTGGCTACTCATTAAAAGCGCCTCGCACATTTTATGAAGAAATAAGAAAAATTATACCAGGATTATTACCCAATACCCCTCCTTAAGAAGTCACCTGTCAGGAATAAATATAATGCATATTATATACGGTGCGCATTATTTGTTTTTTATAGACAGTAAACCCTCCTATTTATCATTTGATGATTCAGCCTACAAAATGCTAAAGCTTGTATATGAGACAAAACACATTATGATGTCCAGTTAAGATTTTTGCTTGCATGCACACATTCCTTATTTCTACTTCAATGCCTTAAGGGGACTCGGTACACTCCGTTGTTTTTCAGCCATTTTTACGAAGGAACTCTTGTAACTTGATGTTTGTCTTCCTGCAAAGAACGCCTTTCTGAAAAAAGGGTCTACTTTCATAGGAAAGAATTGGAGCAAATTTTCTCCTTTTAAAATAAACCCCTTTCCAGAAGGGAGGCAAAACAACGTTGACAGAACTCTCTTGAAACTGGTAAACTTCCCCCCCACGAAGAAGGCTATAGTTGTGACATTTCTTACATAGCTTCATTATAATATTTGCATTCAAGTCACTCCGGATGAAACTGATATGATTGAAAAGCTAAATTACTTATGCAACTGACACAGCTGTCAACTTATTTGGTCTCACCAAATACAAACTTACATACAGCTGGGTTATAATGTTAAATTAATATTTCAACGATGTCATCAACGCAACAATAGAAACTGCTGATATATCAGAGGACAAAAATGATACTCTATTACAGATTAGTTTTCTCTCGCTCAGTGGTCAGCTGTATGAAGTTAATGAACAAATTACAGTCGACTTTCGTTATCTCGAATTCCAAGGGACCCTCTGAAATACTTCAAGATATCCGTACCTCAACATATCAGATTTGCAGAATTGAGGAAAAATAATTTAAAAAATCCACATTTAACAAATATATAAATGTAATTCGACTCTTGAAATTAGAGATATATTGAAAATATTGTGGAAAAGAGGAGAAATTGCTCCTTAGGAGCAATTTCTCCTCTTTTCCACAATATTTTTTTACCTGTTGTTAGATTTTCATATTTAGACAGGGACCAGATTTTCACTTCGAGATAAGCGGTTATGTTATTCGAGATAAGCGAGGTCGAGATAACGAGATATATCACATCAGAAAAAAAATAACAAACAAGTTCGGAAAGTGCTACAATCACCGATAGCCGTCTACTTCAGATACTGAAAGGGCGAATGGACAGGAAAATCCACAGCATAAAAACATACAAATAAACGGCCAGTTAAGCGACTCAGACCCAAAAACAAGGCACCAATATTAGCATGGAGCCAAAGTAAATCCACATCCAGGGTCCACAGAGTAATACACTGGAACCCACTTTATTAGACGACTGAATATTAGACGGTTTGGTTATAAGACGGTCTAAAGGTGGGCTCCTAAAGTGTTGTATCCAAACAAATAGATAGAACAAATAGAAAAAAATACCCTGAGTGGTCATTTTTCTAAATGATCTAGACATTTTTAAGTGTTGTATCCAAACAAAAATGTCTAGATTATATAGAAAAATGACCGTAAATGGTCATTTTTCTGTACAATCTTGACATTTTTTCAACACGGTTCTTTAACTAACGCGGTTTTCACTTTGGATCCCACCAATCGTGTTATAAAGAGGTTATGGTGTACAAAGAACGAACATTATCAGAATCACAGAAAAAGGTATTAACTAATAAAGGTTTGTTCAAATTTTAGAACAAGTATGTAAGGAGTTATTGTGTTCGAATATTTATGGTAATTACAGCATACTGTATTTACCCTAAGTATTTGGACACCTCAACTCCTTACCATACTTGTTCTAAAATTTGAACAAGTACAGTGCACTACCCGATATTGTGTCTAAAAGTTACTGGATAAGTGGCAAACAGTGTAGTCCCTGATGAGACGCCGCGTTCTGCGGCGTCTCATCAGGGACTACACTGTTTGCTCAGGCCTGTCTGTCCGAAAACATACAGTAAATATGGTAATGCAAACGATTCCAACAGTTTGTGTCAGTAATAAGTAACAATTAGTCAGTTCCCTTCATTAGTACCTCAGAAAGGAAGAAGGCATTCAGACCATATAAACTCTTTTTGTACCAAGCAACATTATCGGCCACTACAGTCTTTTTTTTTCTTCGAAAAATAATCCCGAAACGTTCCTTGAACTGAGTGAACAATACATATATTATAATTAATTATTCTCCTTTGAAGAAACTTTTGTTCGTTAATGGAAAAATAAAGGCTTGACATTTTTCATGTGAATCGTCTGCGGCGCAGTCGATTCACATAAAATGTTAAACCTTAATTTCTCTGAAAAAAAAAATAATAAACTATTTTGAAATATGTCGTCTGCTGTCGGTACGAATGACGCTCAAAAGGTTAAATGTGTTTCAGTCCTTGTGGGACAATTTGTCATCTCCCAGAGAAAGGGATAAAAGAAACAGAAGCGCTAGTAGAGAAGAGGCTAGAGAGAAACAGGGGATGAGGGAAAATATTTAACAGTCCAGAAACAGTCAAGATGCTAGCATGCTCCTTCCCCTACTTGCTGCAAAAGCAACAAGCTATTACAACCACCTACCTCCCAAGCTTAATTGTAAGCACTGTCCTCAAAGCAGACCAAAATGAGCTTATGCTTTTGAATAAGAATTGGGACTTTGTAGCGTTCCTGTCGTTGACTGATTACAAAATTAACTTAACTCTTGTCCTGCTGAATAAATTAAGATACCACGCCCACTTCTAATTTCCGGCTAATCAGATTACTTGATCCAAGTTTTTGATAGAAATTCACACATTTAATGACAAATAGTGCAGATCCAGATCAGTTGGCTTCAGAAGCCAACTGATCTGGATCTACACTGTTTGCAAAGGCAGGGTATATCCGGGCTCAGCAGGACAAGGGTTAATGTTGTTAAAGAAGATGCTTTGAAGACCAGTTATATCAATGTTTGCTGATGTAATCACTGCCATTACACCGTCTGTGTTACTATCTGATGATCCTTTGTCCTTCTGCGACAGTTAATCAATGTTTTCTTCAGTTTTAATTTTATTCGCACGGCTGATCCTGTAAACGCTGCCTCGTTGAACTGCATTTATTTCCTATATAAAATATGAAAATATCAACATCAATTTTAGTAACTGATTTTATATTACATCATTATGCAAAGATGAATTTGAAATCAATAATGAAAATAACGGTAAAAATCTCAAGCTGGTTAACTACCCACGAGGGACCGAACTATAAAATCTGTTTCTTGAAATGATAAATTATTATTTCCCGAATGTGGATTGATATGAATTTTATTGACGGTTTAATTGATTCATCAATATACGTCTGGGAATTCTCTACTGTTTAATGGAAGAACGTTGGTGAAGAGGGGTCGCTTGGAAGACCTCTATCCGGCAACATTATGTCTCGTTGGGAGAAATCCGATAAAATTGTCATCAAGTGTACTTAATGATATCATTCATATCGATAATTGTTTGGAAAAAAAAGAGGCTTGGCTGGTCTACAGAACTAAAACGAATAGTATTATACAGCAAAACTCCAATGACTCAAACACCGATGGCTCGTTCACCCTGGTTGATACGAACTTGTTTTTGTGTCCCTAGAAAATTCTTCCGATAGCTCTAGGAAACATTTATTTAGGGATATTTTAGGAAAATTTAATTTTATCATGTAAATGTATGTTGTATGTACTCATTAGCATCGCCTCTTTGAGTCGATTCTAATGAGTACACTCAACATACCATTATTTTATTGAAGATCGAAAAGACGTTCCTAAATTATCCCTATTTATCTCCTGGCCTGGCACTATGATTAATCCTCAGTGGCTCAAACCACCCATGTCCTGAAAACCAATTCTATGGTCCCAAAGATGAGCGAGCCATTGAAGTTCGACTAGACTTTTTAAATTACTAAAACCAAAACTTGAACTTAAAGGATTTTAAAGGACATGTTTGTGAACTACCCTTCTGTACTTTCTTTTATGTTATTCTTAACAGAAAAATTACGGTGTATATCCGTAGAATGAAAACAAAAACTGTCTGATACATATCGTTATCATGTCACTGTTCCCTTTTGGATAACTTCTGCCTTCGTTTGTTTTCTTAAAACAAAGTTAACAGTGACAACCTTACTTCAGAATGACACTATTTTCTTTATTGAGCTTTTTTAGCCTCTCCGACACTTGAGATATGTGGGCGGGTAAGTATGAAATCATAAAGAAAATTTACACATGTATATTACTTTTAATACTTCAAAAGCATTCACAGTTTGTATTCGTTTACTAAATAAGACAGAATTAAACAATCTTGTGCAGGAGTTTTGATAATTTGATTTCACTTTAACTTTGTACCGCGGCTACCAACAGACCCAGCAGATCAGGATGGCTTTACCCTGTATGCTTTCATCCCTGAGTTTCAGAAGTGGATTCGCCCATCTTTCAATTTGGACAGAATCCATGTTGAAAATAGGGGTCTCCGTCAAACAATACTATACAGCATGGCAAACAATGCAGATCCTGATTAAAACGACTCGTTACGTCATCTGGATCTATAATGTTTAAAAAAGTATCTGTATTGGTCTACAGGACTAAAAGGCAAGTAATATTATGACAGACGACATTCTCAAATATTTATTTTATTATTTTCACAGAAAAAAAATGTTTGCATTTCATGTGCTAGCAGACATTTCACATTTGACATGGCAGGTCATATTTTCTATGAAAACAAGTTAAAAAAAGCTTATTGTTGTCTCTGTAGTTATGATTGGCGTTTTTAAAAAGAGATATAGTATAACATAAAAAAGGAAATTTACTCACAACATAAATATGTTTAACTAGTGTAATGATTTGTCTTTTTTTCCACTTGTGCTTCGTACTTGTTAAAAAACAACTATTTTCGTCACATGCCATACCGATACTTATAGTATTCCCCGTAAAAGAGAAAAAAATCCTCTATTTCTGTCTTGTTTGTTACCAATATCCCGAAGTCAAACGACAATCACAAAGCCCAGTAATCGAAACTACCATAAGCAGACACGCAAGCAGGAAATACACATGGACAGTCCTCGTGATAAACTACAACAGAAGAACTAGAACATGTAGAATAAACGCTTTGTGAATCCACTTACAAACAATTATCATCCGATCTTTCAACGTCATATAGTTCTTTAGTAAAGTACACGCTTCTAATGACTTCCACAACCGCATAACTTTGATGCAATCGTGCAAAAACATTCAAACGAAGTTGTAGTGTTCAAGTCTTTTATTATTTGCATTGTACAGTTCACAATAAGGTCTAGACTTGCTCCAGTCCCAGTGACTAACTTTTTTTTTCTTATAATCTGTTTGATAATCCACAAAAATAAAACCAAAATGATAACATGACAATAAAGACTTATCACAAGTGACCAACCTTTATAGTCCTGAGATTTTTTTTATTTTAGTGGATTATCAAACAGGATTATGAAAAAAATATTTAGTCACTGGAGACTGGAGCCAGTCTAAATAAGGTAAGTCATTATTCATGCATGGTGTAGCGTATTGGACACCTAAACTCCTCACCATATAGGTCCTAAAATTGATCAAGCCCATTCTGCTAACCGTTCATGTATCTAAAACAGCTGGATGAGTGGTGAAAGCAAAGTACCTGATCTGGGTCTGTACTTATTCGTCAGGCCTGTCTGTTCTAATACGAGTAAATACAATGAGGCTGTTGATAAGCGCCACTAAGAAGAAGCTTTTGCAATGCTGATATGTACATATTGTTTCTTTTTTTTTCCAAATCAGACCTTGGTAAAAATTAAGGGTAAATAAATGCAACAACTAAAGGTTCTTAACACATGCAAAAAGGTTTACTGTGTCAAAATGATGCAACTTCTTCCAATTTCTTTGCTGAGTAACAGATGATTTGAACCTGCACGACCTTCACCTCCATAGAATATATATTTTTTTAAATGTTACTTCTTTTACACCTGAAAAGGATGGAGCATTGTCCCGAACTTTAAGATATATATGTACATATCCTCAATATTAATATAAACACAGTTTAGCAAACGCATCAAGGACAGCGTCACTGTCGAGTTCTAAAATCAATGATGAACTGATTCCGAAATAGGTCAATTTGTGTAATTATTTCAAAGAGAAAAGAGTAATCTACCGCTAAAACTGGCGAAATATGCGTGAAAATTCTTTTTTTTTTTTTTTTTTTTTTTTTTTTTTTTGTAACAAATTGTAAAACTTCAAAGTACTCAATGTTACAGTAAACTACGAACCGTATATTACCACACGTAATTAATTACTTCACAATGCAGCATTCTGTTATATTACTAGATGTTTTTGTTTGTATTCACAGTTGTTTTGTGTGTGTGTGTGTGTGTGTGTGTGTGTGTGTGTGTGTGTGTTATGTTTGTTTTTGTTGTTGTTGATGGTGTTTTTTTTTTTTGTGTTTTTTTTTTGTTTCGTTTTCGTTTTTGTTTTCGTGGCTACAGTTCCATAATTTCTAATGTGGATACAAGAATAAGACGATAGTAGGGCTGTGTAGTCAAACAAAACAAGAAAATGAAAACGTTTTAAACCTATTTAGATTTAATTTTGAAATAGTTTAAAATCTGTTTTAAATTATTTAAAATAATCCAAAATAGAGTGTTTACTTCGATAAGATCCAGCTTTCGTTTCTGGAGTAGATACCCATCAAACAGATAATAAACTCAATTTTAAATAAAATTTACTCGGAATAAGCATGAACTTTTTAAGTAAAATAGAAACACCGCAAGCATAATACCCCGCCATGTATTAAAGTTATCGTTGCGAAAATGTCTGGAAAGAAAATGACGGAGGGACAGATAACAATCCTAAACCAGATCTTGATAATATCAATGGACAAAACAATCCTAAACCAGATCTTGATAATATCAATGCATATAACAAGTTTGGTTAAAAGGCCTTGTTATTTACTCAAGTAATCGTCCGGAAACGAAAATATGGGCGTGTCTCGGGCAGATAACTCCGTAAAAATTTGACGAAATTTGCCCATTAGCAATTCCAAAACAGATCTCCTTAAGGTCAATGCATATAGCAAGTTTGGTTAAAATCCCTTGTTATTTACTCAAGTTATCGTCTGGAAACGAAAATATGGGCGTGTCTAGGGCAGACAACTCCGTAAAAATTTGACGAAATCTGCCCATTAACTATTCCATACCAGATCTCCTTAATGTCAATATATATAGTGGTTAAAATCCCTTGTTATTTACTCAAGTTATCGTCCGGAAACAAAAATATGGGCGTGTCTCGGGCAGATATCTCCGTAAAAATTTGACGAAATTTTGCCCATTGGCAATCCCAAACCAGATCTCCTTAATGTCAATGCATACAGCAAGTTTGGTTTAAATCCCTTGTTATTTACGCCGGTATTTGAGGTTGTTTTTGTAAAATGTGTATGCATTTGGAGAACATCGGTTTTCTTCCAGTTTTGTGGGGTTCTTAGTGGGGTTATAGTGGTAACATAGTGAAATAGAAAATGGGAAGTACTGTGTAGAATGAATGCAGCAATGTGGGTTTTGCTCATTTTAAAGAGAAATGAGCAGTTTTCCCGTAGGAGCCCCAATTTGACCATTCGACCTGAAATGTGCTTGTTGCTGCCAATATTCGTACACCTTTGAATTTTTTCATTTCGTTTTTTTTTTTTTTTTTTTTTTTTTTTTTTTTTGTCGTACTTCGAAGAAGAAACAAAAGATATTTTTTTTTGTTTACGACTGGAAATATGTATTCTCAAATCGAACGGATTATAAGCTGGTTTAATAATACAGTTTAATTTGATATTCAAGCATGGAAAGATTTGGGCCGAAAGAAAACGTTAAGAGTGGAGACAAGAACGAAACACTGCTACATAGATGATTTCGGATATAGTATGTTCGGCCTAGGCTATGGATGGCGACATGTAATTATGTATGCGGGCTAGAAAACAGACGACCATAGCTGATTTTTTTACATAGCTCTGATAACGTCTATAATATTTTTTATTGTTGAGTATTGCGATAATTTATATAATTACAACCTTTCATAAATTATAACATTTTTCACTATACTACGATCTATAGGGAGCTAAGTAATGCATGCCAGATTAGTTTCCCGGCGTATTGATGCTTTGCATCAATGTTTTCTTGTTTACTCAAGTTATCGTCCGGAAACGAAACTATGGGCGTGTCTCGGGCAGATAACGAAATTTGCCCATTAGCAATCCCAAACCAGATCTCCACAATATCAATGCACATACCAAGTTTGGTGAAAATCCATTAATGTTTACTCAAGTTATCATCCGGAAACGAAAAACGGACGGACGGACGGACTCATGGACGTCCAACGTGAAACCATAATACCCCGCCACTATTGTGTGGCGGGGTATAAAAACGTTAAAAGATAAAACATTCCTTCAGTTCTAAGGCTTGCAGCCCGTATTTATGAAGGCGTATCTCATGAAGACGATTGCTCCTTAACATGATTGAATTAATGCGCCAGATTTTCTTGATAATCAGATTAGTTTTTCTTCACCGCTCAGCTCCTGAAGAATACGAACGGGTTCTTCAATCAAATTAATTTAATTAGGATCTCGTGTAAGGGCTGGTGTTATAATTTGTGTGTGTTTACAAGTTCGCTCAATCGAATAATCACCTAAACGCTCGCAGAAATGAGGCGCTGTGAAGTCGTCTTACTGAATCAATCAATTCTAGGATACCGAAAAACCTATTAATATTTTACTGGAAAACTGCAAAGATGCATTCATAAGATACATTTATTCCATTGTCAAAGTGTCTGTTTGATTATTGCTGGAATTTCCGTGTAATGTCAGAACATGAAATTTAAGCATGAAACATAAAATGCTAACTAAAGTAGATAAAAGCGGCATTTTAGTAGTACGCAAGCCCGTGGCTTCAAATACAATGTCTGAATTTCACCAGGGTAAACTGTCATATTTTCTTGATAAAACCTGATTCCACCGACAACTTAACATCAACGTATTTTACTTATATTTCAGTTAGTATGTACATGTATCGCTGTTAGAAAAAAAAAGCAAAAAAAAAAAAAAAAAAAAAAATACATATATAAGGAACTATCATGTGTGTGGCGGGGTGGGGGGGTGCGGGGGAGGCAAGCCTTGTGATGCCAGACAATGATACTCGAGACGGATTTTTCTATCTACCCTCCACACCCATGTAGTCGGGTTTTTCAATTCCTGTATCTTGCAAAAAAAAAAACAAACAAAAAACAAAAAAAAAAAACAACGTAACCCTAACATCGGAAAGATATACGGCTGATTTTTGTATATATTTATAGCTTGGATATTGGTTCATACAAACCTCTGTATAGCAATGCGAAACTAATTGCACTTTGGAGAAACGCATGCATTTTAAACGATACTGGTTTAGAGTTTTGCCAAGCAATTGTAAGTTCTATTAAGCACATAATACACATGTATATACTAACAGGTAAAATGCACCCAATATACACCCAACTCGCGATAAAGTAATCTGTACAGTTGATGTCTGAATATAAATTGGCACTGGTTGTTTAAAATTCTTGTCTCGTTTTGTAAAACGGCGTGTATTTTATGGAATTTTGATGAACATTTTAGTTCGCGGAAATTACGTCAATGTTTGGTTATCATATATTTTTACCCAAAGTTTTGAAATTATGGACATGAAGAAATGCGCGAGGATTCCCCTCAACATACATGCCTAAGACTTACGTAAGTACAATACAGTGTTCTATACGAATATTATTTTTTATTCAAAACCCCTAAGATAGAAAGCCCGAAAGATGTCTGATAATATTTAAAATTTGTCATTCAAAATGGTGTCATAAACTTTGCAATCAAACGTTCTCTTTCAGGTTTGTTATAGCGGCCATATTGGACGAAAAATCGAATTTTTCTTTGTGTTATTGCTATATATACCTCCATATACAAGCTATAGAAAACGGTAGAAAGTTTATTTGAAACGCAGTTTCCATGAGAAAAATTGATGTCAGACAGGAAAACGGGGTACTCTCCCTTAAATGCGGAAAACAACCGGGATGTCGCTAATGACGTAATGTTTGCACATGAGCATACGAAAATAAACATTCAGCTTTCTGTTTTGAGCATTTTATTCTCTCTTTTTTATTGTTTTAGCCTGAATACTCAAGGTTTTGTATACTTAGAATTTGTTAAGTATCAACTGGGCCTCCACAGAAACGTGCAACTTTCGCAAAATGCAATGTATGCATATCTGCTTTACAGTTGTTTATATACAGACATTGACATCTAAACAAATCGTATATCTTTCCAATGCTAGGATTAGCAAAAATTGAGTACTAGAATCCATACTAATGATAGATTCTTTTTCTTGCACACCTTTCATTTCTGAACGCAGACTTTTTAATAATGCAGTCACTTCGATAGCTGTAATCTGCCATATTGTGATAACATCACTGTGGCGTTTAATGACGTCATTACAGTCAGTGATTAAACCTTAACGATGGCGTATGTGACATCCATCACAACCAGTGCATATCAGATACATGAGATTCTCGATTTTTATCTTACCTCCTGGGTAGGATAACTTGGGTAGGATATGAATTTCTATCCCAGGGTTAAATACAGGATTTCCTTATCTGATGTGCAAGAATATAAGAATCTATCATGGATGTGAGGAGTATATAGAAAACCCCGTCCCGAGGGGTACTCTCTGGCATCACTAGGCCTGCCGAATGATGCCAGGGTGTGATCCCGAGGGACGGAGTTTTCTGTCTGTCCCACACACCAATAATGGATTCTTTTTCTTGTATATCTTTCATTTCTGAAAGTGGGTTTCGATAATGCAGTAACTTCGATTGCATATTATGATGGCAATACCGTGACGTTTAGTGAAGTCATTACTTTCAGTGACGTCAAACAACGATGGCGTGCCGTAACTCCTATACAACCATTGTATAACAAACAATTGAAAAATATCGACTTTTATCTTTCCCATCATTCACTTCGATTGCAGTAACTTCGATTGCATATTATGATGACAATACAGTGACGTTTAGTGACGTCATTACGTTCAGTGACGTCAAACAACGATGGCGTACATTGACTCCTAGACAACCATTGTATATCAAACACGTGAAAAAATGTCGACTTTTATCTTTCCCATGGGACGGATAAAGGTGTGTGAGATAAGATTTGCTAGCACCGGTATAATTTGCGGAAACCCTTGTCCGGTATGCAAGAAAAAATAGTAAAGAAGGTATCCAGGAAGTACCGCTGTCACAAAATACGGCCAACTAATGACAAAAAGCGGAAGAGTTAATACACTTTGACGGACAGTACATGCGTAATAAAACAACGAAATGCAAACCAAAAACGCTTTCCCTTCCACGACACGCTTGTCACAATGCCAGGCGGAAACCACCTAACACAACAAAAAGACATTAAATAAGAGCAAAACAGAAGGGAAGGCAATGATCAGGAATCGATACAATTATCCCACACCTCCCATCAGAGACATCAAAGGGAAAGGAACACAGCCACGAAATAACTAGACCCTAATTTAAACATCACAACCCCGAAAAATGGCCCGTCCCTCAGCGAGCATCCATACAGCCCCATACAGACGAATAATACAAGAATAGACGCCATAGAAAGGTCATTCTTGCACACCAGATTAGGTACTCCGAGATTTTACCCTGGGATAGAAATTCTTATCCTACCCAGGTTAACCTACCCAGAGTAAGATAAAAAAAAAAAAAAAAAAACGAGAATTCTCGCGTGTTTGATGTGCATTGGTTGTATAGGACGTCACGTGCGCCTTCGTTAAGGTTTACGTCACTGAACGTATTTGATGTCACTAAACGTCATGGTAATGTCATTGCAATATGGCGGACGTCGGCGATCGAAGTGATTACATTACTAAAAATCCACGTTCAGAAATGAAATGTATGCAAGGAAATGAATCTATCGTGGGTGTGAGGGGTATATAGAAAAATCCCTCCCTCGAGATCACAGTCTGGCATCACTCGGCAAGCCTCACGATGCCAGACAGTGATCCTCGGGACGGATTTTTCTACCCCTCATACCCATGATAGATCCTTATAGAAGTAAAAACGACTGGGACTTTTAAATTGATTTTACTGGGCCCAAATCTTCGCCATATCTTCAAATGTTGTAAAATGTATATACAAATAGTTGTTTGATTCACATAGCGTCTCCCCAAGTCAATCAGTGAAACACCATAGAAACAAAATGTGGATTTACCCTGGGTTAGAAATTAATATGAAATAAAGGCACAGCCTTTATTGCAAAGACACCCAGCCAACTATTTAAGATTTGGCGGCAGTTTGTTTACAAACAGTTGGCTTCACACGTCGGGGTCAAATGAAGAAATGAAGTCACGTGATATGTTCGATTTTTTTTTTTTTTTTTTTTTGCATTTGGTTTTGTTTAAATTCAGTAGAGTTTATTGTTGTATTCAAAAGCAACTTTGAAACTGTTTATCAATAGTTATTTCTCATAATTTGGCTTATTATTTATAGGTCTGCTTACCGTGATGCCAAACTCAAGATGGCGAACGAGATAAAACGAAGTTTGCTATGAGACGTCATACGAAATTTAGTCACGTGATATGTTTATCGTGATACCTAAGTCAAGATGGCGGAGCGATGCCATGCATTTTTTTTTTTTTTTTTTTGGTTTAGGCTTAACAAGCCTTATATTGTATGAGCAAACACTGAGTGTATTTGCTGTTATCCTACCCAGGTTATCCTACCCAGGGTAAGATAGAAATCGAGTATATGCACATATTGATATGCACTGGTTTTAATGAACGTCTTTAATGTACGTGACGTATGCCATCGTTGAGATTTCCTCTTCCTCTTAGTTTCTGGGAAGGGCTGCGGTTTGTGATTGTGGCACTCCCTGGACTTTTCTCTTACCTTTTTGTATGTCACTGCACGTAATGACGTCATTAAACCCCACAGTAATGTCATCACAATATGGCGGACGTCAGCAATCGAAATGACTGATTTATCTAAAACTCTACATTCAGAAATGAAAGATGTGCAAGAAAAAGAATCTATCATAGGTGTGAGGGGTAGATAAAATATCTGTCTCGTGGATCACTGTCTGGCATCACGAGGCTTCTAGTTCATCCATCAGTCTCGCTTTAATCGTCGTGAACGGAATTCGAACAAAATGGCGAGATTGAATATAATTGTTTCCTGCAATGTCGTGTAGTACAGTGTTAGTTTCAGTTACTGTAGGTCTGTATTTTGGTTATTATGAACACTGCTTATTTTAATGGTGGTAGGGTGCAAATTGCCAATCTATGTCGACCTTGTATCTTCACCCTACCGTTATTCAAGCTGGCTGATTATGAAAAAATAAGGTATTTTGACCATTCGATTACTCATTGACGGAAAAATCTTTATTTAATGATTGACAAGACAGTGCCTCCCGTGTTGACATCAGTTTAGTTCTTTGGTATCCCTGTGTCAACAGTCTCTTAGTGAGCAGTCTTCCTCGTTCGATAAAGTCCTGATACTCAACAGCAGGCTCTAGCATAACGGATTAACTTTGAGACGTATTGCTGCAAGAAACGGAAAGTTGTGGGAAAGCTGAAGTCATCCCGTTTTGCGTAAAATAAAAATCTAAAATGTTGCCTAGTCGTGAGCCTAGTAGTGGACTTTTCATTGTCGACAGAGGCGTAGAAGTTCAAGTATGAGAAAGAGGTTATCGTCTAAGATATTTCTTTAATTTCAAAGTCACATGGGTAGTTGAATTCAAGGTACTCTGAAACCTTGAATTATTCGGAGATGATACATCATCTACATGTATGTATCTGTAGGTGAAATTGAATTGTTTGACAAGGCGTTTTGAGTCTGCTTTCATGAGACCCTGTATTAAATCTGCCTCAGTCGAGTATAAAAACAAATCGGCAAGCAATTGAGCACAATTAGTTCCCATAAGAATGCCGACTGTTTGTTGAAATATCTGTCCACCAAACTCCACGAAGATGTTGTCGATTAGATATTTCAGCAATATGTAGTATCTGTAGATGAAATTTAATTGTTGGGCAAGGCGTTTTTGTCTGCTTTCATGATACCCTGTATTAACTCTGTCTAATACGAGTACAAAAACAAGTCGGCAAACAATGGAGCACAATTAGTTTCCATAAGAATGCCGAGTGTTTGTTGAAATATCTGTCCACCAAACTCTACAAAGATGTTGTCGATTAGATATTCCAGCAACATCTAAGTATCTGTAGGTGAAATTGAATTGTTGAGCAAGGCGTGTTTGCCTGCTTTCATGATACCGTGTATTGACTCTGTCTCATACGAGTATAAAAACAAGTCGGCAAGCTAAAGAAAACAAATAGTTCCCATAAGAATGACGATTGTCTGTTGAAATATATGTCCACCAAACTCCACAAAGATATTGTCGATTATATATTCCAGCATCTTTACAACATCTGCATCAGAGTATTTTTGTGATGCATACCCAGGAAATGCCACAATCACGAAGCACCAAAGAAGGAGAGTTGAGGAACAAATAAGGTCAAAACAAACGCCACACATGAAACCACAGACGCACAAAAGAAGGACCAAACAGAGGAACCGCCTTAAGTCTTGGGCTACAGAAACTTCATTGACGAGTTAGAAGATCTGCATGCAGACCGAACAAATATATGTTTTTACCATGATAGAAGCTGAAGGGGAATGTTGGGATCCAATAAAGCTAGTTTAAGCTCCCTCTCCCACCTACCCACTCTCCTAGTAATTCATTACTGATCGTTCCAAGGCGGTATTTCTTTATGGTACTTTTTGTTAAATCATTACGAAAACATGCCTATTCAAATATATTGAAAATTTTACAACCAAAAAAGGAAAATTTTCAGATAAAACAAATCTGATAGTTTTCATATTTCTGCTCAAATCGTAGATTGTGTGTACTCGTTAGAACCGCCTCGGCTATGTTTTAGCAAAATAAGACAAATAATGTATATCCCTGTAACCCCAGTTTTACTACATGAAAGAGGCGTGGTTTCGTGATGTATTCAGTAGTATTTCACTTACAAATGTTGTTGTTATTGTTGTTGTTGTTTTCTTTTAACAATTATGTAATTTAAGACGTTTTCAGTTCAGTTTGGGTTACGGAGTTGCTACCCTTTTGGGTAAAGGCTACCAACTCTGCTTGCCATCTGTTCTTTTCGTGCCTGTTTATTTGTATCTGTCTGTCTTTCCCCATTGATGGTGAGTTGCTGTTGATCGGCTTTATCCGTTCCTGGATTCACTTATTTACTTTTCAAGAGCACTGCCATTTTTGTTGTCACTTGACAAAGCGTGTGGTGTACTTCCTGTGAACACGTTATGATAGGATAAATGGTCATGTATTCTATAACACTTAGTTGGTCTTTTGACATGGACTTTATACATTTTTTAGCAAACTAAACATTTGCCTTTATCTTCAAGTTGTCTTTTTCATAGATGCCTACTCATTTTTATAATTACAAATAAATTTCATAACTATACGAGAGTCCCCTCGTACTGTCTCTTCTGTACTGTGTCTCTGAAATAGAAAGGAATAGAAATGTCAAAATCAGAATCTAAAATACCATTTGTCTTAAAAGAATGTCTTAGAAGATCTAAAGATCTGAAACTGTATCCGAATTACGTAATAGCGATGTTTGACGCCTATAAAACCATGTTTAAGCCCCCAACAAATTTACTTTTGACCATTCCAAGATCGTTTTTCTGGTGTTGATTTTTCATACATTTGTACTTTCTGCTTTCGACAAAGTGTTGGTTTGTGTTGTCTCAGTTTATTCTTTCTTGTCAGAGTTTCTTGAAATGTAATCTTGCCAGAGCTTCTAGTCATGCAAGTAATTTTAACAACTGTAATAATTTATCTGCTAATCCTCTAAAACAAGGTCATCAGTACCATTATCTTCGTAAAGTATTTGATTTTGTTTTGTCAATACTCTGAATTGTTCTCTAGCCATTAGCCTGAAAAAAAAGCTTCATTTATATAAGGCCTATCAGAACCTGAGGTTTATGGGAATCAGAGCAATTCAAAACAATTATTAAAATACAGTAAAATTTAGCTATTAAGACCCCTTTCTGACTATCTAAAAGTGGTCTTATTAGTGTTGTGGTCCTAACATTGAATATAGAATGCTGTAAATGTCCTCAATTTCGAACAAATTTTAGGCCAAATATTTTTTATGCATTTAATTCTTAAAATTCTTAGTGGAATGGCAAACAGTAT